>PISX010002988.1:0-147412 GCA_004024625.1 Mellivora capensis | reverse complement strand
CTCAGTGGGTTAAGCAGCTGCCTTCGGCTCAGGTCATGATCCCAGCGTCCTGGGATCGAGTCCCACATTGGGCTCCTTGCTCGGCAGGGAGCCTGCTTCTCCCTCTGCCTCTGCCTGCCACTCTGTCTGCCTGTGCTCTCTTGCTCGCTCTCTGACAAATAAATAAATAAAATCTTTAAAAAAAAAAAAAAAAAAAAAAAAAAGGGAACATCAGACCAACCACAAGCTAGAAAATGCGGTGTCACTACATAAAAGCAGTTGCAGAGCCTTCTGAGCCCTGGGAGCAGAGGCCCTGGAGACCTGAGCCTCTCCGTGGCAGTGGAACACCAAAGGTGAGGTCTAAAGGACTAAAATGACCTTGACCACACAGTTACACCAGCCTAGATGACGGAAGTGATGACCAGCCATTGATTCAATGAGCGGAGCACTGGCTATGTGCCAGGCACTGTTCTAGGCACGAGAAACAGCTAGACAAAAATGTCTGCTCACATGGACTAATATATATTCCGTGGGAGGAGAGACAGGGAAAAGGAACTATACAGAACGTTAGTGGGTGTGCAGCACTCTGGAGACAAAGCAGGAAAGAGGAAGGCTGGGAGTATGGGGTGGGGGAGGTCAGGGAAGGCCCCACTGAGCAGGACTGAGGGAGGAGAGTGCGCTATGTCAGCATGTCGCTACCACAGGTTCCAAGCAGAGGTCAGCAAGTGCGAAGGCCCAGGGGCAAGAGCCTGTCTGAGGAGAGTGAGAAGCCAGTGTGGCCGGGGAAGAGTCAGTGAGAGTGGGATGCAGGCGCTCAAGTCAGAGAGGCCACAAGCAGCATATTAGGTGGGGCCCAGTGCTCTGCCATGGGACGTGGCTTTCATGAGGGGTGGCACGGGAAGCCATCAGTGGGCACTGGGAAGACCAGTGTCAGGACTGACATGAAATCTAAGTCTTACACTGCTGCTGTGTTGAAAATAGGTTTTAGGGGGACAAAAGCAAACACAAAGATCTGTCAGGGGGAACCTAAAGAACCCTAGTGAGGGGTGACAGTACCTTGGATTGGTGGTATCAGTGGATGTGGGCAAAAAAGATCAAGGTTGATTTTGAAGACGGAGACAGTGGGAGGCCAGAGTGACACCTTGACTTAGGCCTGAGCGGGCTGAAGGTGGGGAAAAGAAAGACTGGGGGTGGGGGCAAGTCTGAGGGAGGGGGTCGGAGGTGCGTTCAGTGTGTGGCACCCATCAGTCTAGTGGAGACGCCCAGGAGCCAGCAGGAGAGATGGGTCTGGAGGTCAAGACAAAGGCTGGGCTAGAGATGTGAGAACGGAGTTGTTACACATGGCCAGCATTCAGTGAGTGGAGTGTGTGGGACAGAGTTCTAGGGTGGGCAGCACACAGAGACAGGTAGAGGCTGGAAGGAGGAGAGCCAAAGAGGAGCCAGCACAGGAGACTGGCCAGTGAGTGGGAGGAAAAGCAGGATAGCCAAGAGGAACAAGCATATCCAGCAGGAGGGGGTACGCACCCGTCATATCCTGCCATTGCCACTTCTCAAGGGCTGAGAAGCCTGCCAGTGACAGGGAAAGGCCGGGGACCCTCATGTCTGAAGGTAGGGACCTGGAGCAGGTGTGTAGACAAGTCCTCTACTTTTTTACCAAGAGAAGCCAAGAAGTAAGATGGCTAGAGGGTGACGGGGGTCAGGCTTATTCACAGACAGGAGACTGAGCCACAGAGCAAGGGCATGGGACCCAGCAGAAGAGGGGCTGGCTTCCGTTCCGTCATATGTGGAGATGAACAGAAACATGGCTGGTTAAAAACAGGACGTGAGGGACGCCTGGGTGGCTCAGTTGGTTGAGCGACTGCCTTCGGCTCGGGTCATGATCCCAGCGTCCTGGGATCGAGTCCCACATCGGGCTCCTTGCTCAGCGGGGAGCCTGCTTCTCCCTCGGCCTCTGCCTGCCACTCTGTCTGCCTGTGCTCGCTCGTTCTCTCTCCCTCTCTCTGACAAATAAATAAATTAAAAAAACAAATAAAAAAAACCAGGACGTGACAAGAAATATCCTACAGTCTGTACAGACTGCCCAGAGCGGAAGGAACCAGTATTCACAGTTGGGTCCTGATGAGCCAGTCACTGCCAAGTTTTGGGCTAATCACTGTCAAGGCTGTGAGTCTATAGGTGGTTGCTACAGCAAAAAATTCTAAGGTCGCAGCCCATGTTGCGTCTGATCCAAAGCTAAGACTTTCTAGAAGAGCTGGCGTAACGGCTGTGGAGATCTGCTTATACAAAATAATATTCCTTAGAGACCCAGAACTACCTAGTCTTTTAGGTTTTCCTTTTGCACATTATTAAGAGTGTATCTAGGATTTGTTTTGAAATAATATGATGGACGGAAAGGGATCAAAATTTAAATTGACCACATGAGGGACACCTGGGTGGCTCAGTTGGTTGAGCAGCTGCCTTCGGCTCAGGTCATGATCCCAGTGTCCTGGGATCCAGTCCCACATCGGGCTCCTTGCTCAGCAGGGAGCCTGCTTCTCCCTCTGCCTCCGTCTGCCAGTGCTCGCTCACTCTCTCTCTGACAAATAAATTTTTAATAAATAAATAAATAAATTGACCACATGATAATAAACAAAGCAGGCTGGTGTGAGTTCATGAGATTCCTAGTTTCACGTGTATCTGGAAACCTCTATAGTAAGTGGGGGTGGGGAGGAGCCAGAATTACAATTCCCAGAGAAGTTCATGGAGTGAATTTCTGCGAGACTACCGAGATCAGAATTGTAGAGGCAACTATTCGGAAAGGCAGCCTAGGAAAACTGTCAGGTCCCACAAGCCTACTCTGCTTTCCCTTAGAATGCTGGGCCCCAAGTGTGCAGACTGAGAAGACAGACAACAGCAGAATTTAAAGAGGCATGACGGAGCGGTGGTGCCACAGAGCCCCAGTGGAGGGTGGGGGGGGTTCTGAGGGCCCATGGTGGGAGTGCAGGGAAGGCTCACCTGGTACCTCTGACTCTGGATCCGGGGAAGAGACAGCACAACCATCTTCCAGGCAAACATTTCCTGATACAGCTTGTACCTGCACTCTTCGATCGGCGGATTCAAGTAGATGACCTGATTGGTTATTCTTAGCTCATGAACAACATTCTGTAAGACAAAGATTTCATTTCTTACTCAACAATCAGTTTCAATAAACTGGCTTTTATGCATTTGTGATGTCTGAGTCAGTATTCGTGAGATATGTGATTGTTTCTTGGTTAAAAATCTATTACGCAGGTGTGATTCTACCATACTAATAAACTGGTGAATGTCTCCAGGAGCCATTTTCAATTAAATGGGACTGAACATATGTGTGTGTTCACATATGTGTGTGACTGTCACTCAGTAATCACCTCAAGGAAAATCCGGTGCTACGAATCCGGAAATTTGAAAGGGGGTATAAAGTATACAAATTATAGCTTTTTTTTTTTCTGGTTGTACAAAGCACTAGAATCATTTCAGAGAAAAGTTCTTGATATAAATGCTTTTTCCAAAGTAAAAAAAAAAAAATGGTTTTGACACACAACACTTTCGCCCTCTAAATTTTATTAACCTACTCGAGTCTGAACCATGAGTGTTTACCTGATTAGAGAACGTGGCCTTGTGTATTTCACGCCCCCCTAGAGGACTGTAAGAAGTCAGGGGGCAGGCACTGCTGAGGCTCCTCCTGGGTCCCCTGTACCTTGGTGAATATGTAACACCATGCAACGGAGCACCGTCTGACTGAATGTGCTGGCTGATCTCCGACACAGTAACCCCGGGATCTGAGAACCCTATGCCACCGATGCAAGGACCGAGGCTGGCGCGAGCTGTCAGACACACACTGCACGGGGCGGGTTTACAGGCCAAGGTGAGGCCATGCCGCCTGCCAGTGTCTGCTTTAAGCTAAGCAAGAATTCCGACCCCATCTCCATGTGATAACTGCTCTAGCTTAGACATACTCATTTGCTTTTTTGCATCTCTGTATTTTAAAAAATAGGCTCTGGGGATAAATATATGTAATATTCCACAGGGAAAACGCTTTCAAGCATTAAGAGAAAAAAACGAGAAGGTAACACCCGGGGAGACAAAAAACAGCCAATTGTTTCTCCTACATCAAAGTTTCTACCTTCTGTTCTTTTAGGCTTGTTTTCTGAGACTTTTTTGGGGGGCAAGTTTAACACAAACTGTGTAAGGCAAACGCATGGCTTACTAAACTACTATGCGGCAGACACCTTTGTAACCAACGCCCCCACGAGCAGACACGACCTATTTGCATAGCCTGAACTAACACAATTTTCTCGAAGGCGTCCTGGGCTCCAGCTGGTCACTTCTTCACTCAAATGGGAAATCGGTGGCTTGGAGACAAGGACTGCTGTCCAGAGTGGTGGCCACTGTGCTAGCCATTCTTCCATGAGACGCTGAGATTTTGTGAAAAGTGACATTTTAGTGTCAGTCTAAACTTTTCCTTGTACAGATTACACTGGCTCTTGAAATGATTTCTTGCACGTATGAAAGCAGAGATTGTTTTTTCCCGTGTAGATTTTTTCTAAAATTTCCCACTTTTATGGGGTGCCTGGGTGGCTCAGTTGGTTAAGTGATTGCCTTCGCCTCAAGTCATGATCCCAGTGTCCCGGGATCAAGTCCAGCATTGGGCTTCCGGTTCCGTGGGGAGTCTGCTTCTCCCTCTGACCTTTTCCCCTCTCGTGCTCTCTCCTTCTCTCTCTTAAATAAATAAAAATCTAAAAATAAATAAGATTTCCCACTTTTAAAAAACTTCCTAGCCAACACTACTAACTAAAGCACCGACTTCGGTCGGATTCCCCCGCGCCCCCCCCCGCCCCCCAGCACGCACAGTAGTCACAGTTCCTTAATCCCTTCCAACCTCGGACATTTTCTCAGTTTTTCCTTGTCTTTCATGGCTTTGACACTCTTTTCTCATGGTCAGAATGAGTCTGGGAGCTGTGGGGACGGAGACCAGGGGAAAGCGGCCGTGTCACCACCTCGCACACATCGCCAGGGTGAAACAATGAGCACGAGACAGCACTGGGGATGCCGACTTTGGTCCCCTGGGTGAGGGGTTGTCTGTCAGGTTTCTTCACTGTTAAGTGGCTTTCTCATTGGTACTTTTCAAGGGAAGAACCCTTTGATTCACCAGCAAACCGGACGCTATGGGAAATACTCACTTTAATCTTCGGTTCTCCGCCAGGCTTGTGACTAACTTGAGGCGCGTCTGTGTCCATGTCAACTTCTGCTTTATCTTCAGCTTGTCCAAGCAGCACCTGGGTCCAAGCTCTGAGGCCAGCTTGTAGGCGCACGCCCAATATTCTTTCAATCTACAGAGAAAGCAGGATGAAAGACCAGTGTTCTTCCAAAAGGTAGCTTAATGAGCACGTCAGGTAGGAAGCCAATGCTTCAGGTCAAGCACGACGGTTGCTACCCCACCCTTCATCTTACCCTGGTTCCCCATCTCACTAGGTCTCTCCCAGCCTCAGAGAACGCGACCTCCATCTGGGGGCTAACCCAATCACCAGCCCTCCGCCTTGTAAGGGACAAGGAGATGGAGTCACAGTCTTGCTGTTTGTTCAACTCACTAGAAAATTTACAAAACAAAAGTGTTTTCCTGGTAGCCTCAGACATAAAACTAATTATCTACAATTTGGAGAACAAGCTGTTTTCTTTTTTGTGAAACTGATATATAAGTGACACACAACATTAGCTTGAGGTATGTGACGTGATGGTTCCGTGTTTGTACCTACTGCAGAACCACGGCCGGGTAAGGCCAAGTAACATCTGTCAGCACACACGGGCGCCTATTCTCTTTTAACAAGTAAAGAAGAAAGTCTTCTGATATGGAATGAGACAAGTGAACATCCCATGAAGGAGACATCTGTGTGTCTTCGTGCAGTCTGTCCCTCCTGGGAATGCTGTAAAAGCTGCAGTAGCAAAGCCTGAGACTTCCAGTAGATTCGGAAGAGCGGGCTTTGTTAACTTTCCCTGGGAACCTGTACCTTTGTGGGTCACAGGCTTTCTCTTCCTTTCTCCCTAAATGGATAACGAAGGTGCTTTGGAGCTGCCCACTGGGCAGCTCTGCCATGAACTACCCTACTCCCTGGGGCTCTCCGCAGATGCTGACACCCGCCAACGAGAAAGCCACGTGGGTGGTATGTTTTAAACACATGCACAGCTACACACAAGTACTTCCCTCTGTCCACATACTTCTGTAGGGGTGAGCCCTGCTCCTCTACACCAGGAGTAAGACATATCTGGTTGCTAGGCATTTATTTTCCTTTCTAATTAAGGAAGACACTTCTTTTCTTTTTTAATTAATCTCTTGGGCCAACATGGGCCTTGAAACTCACGACCCAAAGGTCTAAAGTCCCGTGCACTACCAACTGAGCCAGCTAGGCGCCCCTAGGCATTTCTTTTTAAACTGGGTGGTGGAGAAGGGGCAGCGTGTCAGAGAAGGATGCCTGGAGACGAGGGCCAGGGAGAACCCCCTACGTTACTGGGTGTGCAGGGAGGGCAGGAAGGAGGCTGTCACGTATTCAGAAGATGAAGAGACTCCCCCCACCTGACCACCTGCAACCTGGATCGGACAGGAGCGTTGCTAGTTCCACAGCTCAGCTCCACCGTTAGCTAAATGGGATTTCCTGAGAAGAAATGGGACTACTGCTGGTAACTTCTATGGGAAAATGCTTTTCAGTGACAAACTAGCAAGCTTATAAAATCGGGCTGACCGTAGGTAACCGAAAAGCGCCGTAAGCAGCCATCCCTCACCTCCATGTCAAGCTTGTTGACCCAGATGGGCAAGTTGGAGTAGGAGTGCAGATTCAAGTCGTCCACGGCCTTCTGGACTCTGTTCAAGATCTCGGAGAAGGTCTTGTGGTCGTACAGGCAAGTCTCCAGCGAGCGGACCTCCAGGTCTATTTTTTCTTCAATGATCAGCAGGTCATCCACCTAAGGGAAGGCACAGCGAATATTTAAAACTCCATTCCCACATCCCTATATTTTTATGTGTATTTCTCAATTAACATATGTTAATAAGGCAAAGGAGTTCTTCCATTAATAGCCAATCCCATTTACTCGGGTGTCCCCACTCCTGTATTCTCAGGAGGGAAGGGGGACCTCTGAGCAGTCTGGGTGCAGGAATCTGACGTGCCTGCTCCGTGCCTTGTCTTACTGAGCGCTGGTGTGAGCACTAGACACACACCCTGGCTCGGCCCTGCTCCCAGCAGCTGGCTCGGAGTCCGGAGGCTTACAACCGCCCAGGTGCACTAGGGTCTGGGAAAGGAGTCTGGGTCTGGGGTGGACCGACAGCAAGGGCCACGACTGCAGAGCCCTGTCGTCCGAGCAGGTGCATCAGTAATAAAGCTCTCATGTCACTCGGTCAGACTCCCACGTCCTTCCCCTCTCCACTGGTTTCTAAACTCAGGCTGTTACTTAACGGTCTTCCCAGAGCCCCACCACCTTCACACAGCCCAGTAAGTAAAAGGGCTGCTTCTCCCCTTCAGCTCACATGGCCAAGTGCTCTACCCAATGAGGAACACTCCTATGGGAGAACTACCCCATTCAGGGGAGTGATATTACTACGTTTAGTTCATTCCCAGGACCCGCGGGGTGGGGGCAGTAAGTTACTACACACCTTTTCTTGGAAGTTGAAGACGGTCTCTGCCAAGCGCTGCACGTATGGGTCGAGTTTGTAGGATTCCCACACCAGTGCAATGCCCTCTGCGATCAGAGCCTGCACCTCCTTTTTCAAGCCGGCCACCAAGAGGGAAATGGTGTTCCGCTCCTCCACCTTCTCACAGGTCCGCTCGTAGGTGCGCACGCTCTCGATCAGCGAGATGGCAAACGGGTACAGCTGGTTTGCTTGGTGAGCCTTGTTCACGATCGCCAGCGGGACTCGGAAACCAAGCCACTTGAGGTTCCGAACTTCTTTGGAAAGCGTGATGATCTCTGGAAGGAAGTTAACTTTCAGCTTCAGGACGTTTCCGGTTCGGCCCCGGACACGAGTGCTCTCGATGGTGAAGATGCGCCCCGAGACGCCGAGGTTGCGCTGCTGCACCTTCCGGGCCCAGTCGTCGAAGATCTCCTGAGTGTTGAGCTTCATGCGGAAGCTGTCCCCGTCCTGCTTCAGCTTCTGGCCCTCCACGTGGTTCTCCCAGCCCTTGCCCAGCACGTCCTCCACACGCTTCATGTAGGCACTCAGCTGGCGGTCGATCTGCTTGGCCCAGATGATAGAGCCCGACACCGGGGGCAGGTCGCGCACATGGCTCATCTTACACGCCTGACTCTGTGGGTACTGGACCTTGAACTTGTCATGGAGAGACTCAATGTCATCTTTCACACGCTGGATGAGCTGGGTCTGGTACTCGCGGATGGCCCCACGGATGTGAGGCCTGACGAAGAGCGCGTTGAACCTGGAGAAAATCCTGAACATCTCGTTCGCGTTCTTGGCTGTGCCGAGCTGATCCCTAAGGCGAGCAGTGATCCGGGTCTCTACCCTGTCAATTCGCTCATCGTATCTCTTCATGGCGGCCTCCCAAGCTTCCGTGCCTTCCTTGGAGACGTCCAGACCGTCCACTTCCTTGACGTTCTCGTACGCAAGGTTGACCTCCTCAATCGCATTCGCGTCGGCCGCGTCAAAGAGAACCTCTGCTACTTTCATGTCCTGAGGCTCGGGGACTTCTCCCTGGTTCTGCTGGGCAACTGCTGTGACCTGAAAGAGGAGGATTCATGACAAAGTTGATCGCACGAAGACTGTTGACTGGACACCAGGAGCACACAGCACACAACACAGTCGGTCCTGGCTGTGTGTTCTTAACTTTTGGCCAAATGTTTTATAACCAGAGCGCAACAGAGCTGTGAGAAGTACGACACAGTATGTTCTAACTTCACGTGTAAAGCTCTTCTGACAATGCAGTTTTAGTTCTTAACCTAAAATAACATGTTAAAACCTGGGTTTTGGGTACTTGCCTCTTCAAAGTTTTGTCTACAATTAAAATGCATTGGAAAGCTCAGTAAGTCACAAGAGCGCCACATATAAACTCAGCATCCAATGTAAATAGCCTTCCTTTTCAACGTTTAAAACTTGAATTATAATCCATGGGTAAGTCCCACAGCAGAGGGACAGAGAAAGGCTACACCAACAGGGAAGAACATCCCCCCTTCAATTCCCTGAAACACTGGGGAGCAGCTTAGGGCACGGGTGTTGCCTCAGGAAGTGTCAGACTTCCCCCTACGTCTCCTGCCCATACTCCCTCAGAATTACAAAGCTAGGCAGGGGCCTTGATCTAGGTCCCCAGATGTCTTGGGAACTTGTTTGGCAGAGATCATCATTATTATTTTCACTAACCCCTAACTAAAATTTAGGCATTTCCTACAATTATCAATGCACACAAAAGTCACTCAGAGTTGGAGGTGCCACAGCCTTGTCACCAATAAATACTTCCTCATCACATTATATTTGTATATTTAAAAATATATTTATTTTATTGTAAATATTTTATTTATTTATTTGACAGAGAGATCACAAGTAGGCAAAGCCGCAGGCAGAGAGGGAGGTGGAAGCAGGCTCCCTGCTGAGCAGAGAGCCCAATGTGGGGCTCGATCCCAGGACCCCGAGATCATGACCTGAGCCAAAGGAAGCGGCTTAACCCACTGAGCACCCAGGCGCCCCTGGACTGGAGTTTTTAAAGGAAGAAAATCACTGATGAAGACAAAAGGTGAACTCAGTAGAAAAAAAAAGCACGTACAAAGAAAAGGAGTCACTTAATTCTTATATAAATCTCAGACATACACAATTATGAATGAGGCATCTGGGAAAAAGGTTAAGAAACACGTCCAAGTCACACAGCTCATTAAACAGTGGAATTTATCTTAACTTAAAACCCAGGAGGTCTGGCTCTAGGGTCCATGCATTTTTGGAGGAGGGATGAATGGATGGAGATTTGCTGTGAAAATATGGAGTCGCTGTGTCGTCAAGAGGACAGTGAAAGGGTGCAAACGGAACTCGAGAGGCATCTGGTGCAGAACAGAAGTGTGCATTCTAAGAAAAAGAAAGCAGGTTATAAAAGCCACCCATGAATGTACTTTACAAATGTGATGCATACCTGCGGCCTCAGGACCCTGACAATGACAGCCCTCAGCTGCTCATGCTGGCGTCGAAACTTTCTCATCTGGTCAAGGCGGGCCTGGAGCTTCCTGTGAGCAGGGTTGATTCGCCAAACCATCTTCAGATTTTCTTCCCTTTTTCTTTTGACAATGTCTCTCAGTAACACCTGAAGCTTCTCATATTCATCATCCCAAGTCTGAAAGACCTCAAAGCATGCGACCATAACCTAGGATATAATTTACAAAAGGAAAAGCTTATTATTACAGCATGTTTTCATCTCCGTGCCCTGAGGTGGGTTTTCTGATATATTAAAACTTACTTTTTCAAATTCTTCATAAGCAACATGCATCAATTTTCTGGTGCCCAGTACTTTGAGTAACTGAGAACTCAAGTCTCTTGAAATTGCCTCCACCAAACGCAGAGCCCTCTGAATGGGATATTTTGTGTTTCGGATCTTTCTCAAATGGGTGAAGATTGCAACAAGTGCCTGCCTTATTTTGTCCAGCTCAGTGGCAGACAGCAAATCATTCAGAGGAAAATCTTTCATCAGAGGATTGTAGTCATTCACTGTTTCCAAAGCCTGTTTTAGACCTAGGTTAACAGAGAAATGGTTAATGGTTTTCATATAAAGTAACACAGGTTTTCATATAAAGTAACAGTATAATGCTATAGGTCTACCACACCTTCATTAGGAAAAAGGAATACAACTAAGAGGATACTGCTTACAGCCTAACCCTGGGTAAGTAAACTGAAATACAGCCTCACCATGGAACATTCTGTTGTTGCAGAAGTCAGTGACACAGAAACTATCTACGATATTTTACAAAAAGGAACATGTTATTAACAGGATGATCCTCTGTTAATTAACGGACGGTCTTGTTGCTTTTTTTTTAAGAGTATCAGTCAACTCACACACACTCTAAAGGCCGTGGGTGATGGCCCCAAGGATTTCACTGCTTTCTCTATCATCTAAATGTTCTATAAGTAATATTAAGTTTAGAAAAACTACAATGTTATCATCCTTAGGAACACTAAAATGTAAGTGGTACACCCGTGGCTCGTGTGAGCAGTGTGTGTTATGGACAGAGAATCCCAGAAGCACCTGGGTCTAGTCTACTTTCTGACTCCTCCAGCAGAAGATTAAAAGAAAGAAAGAAAAAGAAAGAAAGAAAGGGTATTAGGAAAGAAATAAAAGTTTCAGAGGTATTTAAAAGCAAAATTTCAAGGCATACCTTTCAGCATTAGTGAATGCCCAGGTTATTGCACGTAACTAGATTACGTAACATAATCCATGTAACTAGAGGATTTCTATCCGGCACTTCCACTAACATTTAAAATGTGGGCAGCATGCCTTTTTTGGAGGGGTAGGAAAAGAACATGACGAGTATTGCAGCCCCGATTCCTTGCTCTAACATTCTCTGGTGGGCAGAGCTGTAGAGAAATGCCTAACCATGCCTGGTCATTCAAACCTTGGAGTGCCCAGTGTGTGCTAATACAACATTGCTCACACTGCTGTGCATACAGAAAACTCAATCTATCTTGACCACTTTCAGCACAGGGAGGAAGGCAGAGAATGGGGAAAAGGGGGTGGGTGAAAGAGGAAGAGAAAGAACGTCCAGCTCTTCTTCTACAGTCCTGTGGGCAAATAACTTCTGCTTAATGTCAACCGTCTCCCTGTCTGGATTGTCCAAAGTACACCTGACTTCGTATTAAGAAGTACGATCTACTCGGGGAGCCAAGTAACTGAGAAACAGGATGGAAACTCCGGGGGCTCACTACTCAGACCTAGAAATAGGCTTATGTGCTCAAAACTCCAGAAGGAGAAGAAAGGTATGTGGGAAAGTCATCTGATGGTCCATCTGTTGACGATCACTGACGTTGTCCATAAGATCTCACGAAAGCCAGATCTGTAATTTACCGATCACGTTACTACTTCCAGTTTTTACCTGTGTCAGTGTCAAAACTGACAGTGGCATGGAAACGCTTGCCGTGTTTCAAGATATCCAGAGTAAGGAGAACTTCTGGGCTCTCTCGTTTCTCCTGTATGCGGTATAACGCACGTTCCAAGTTTAACCAAAAGCTAATTTCCTGCAAGGCTGTTCCTGAGGCAGGGTCTCGATCAAGTTTGGTCACCTTTAAAGACAGATAATATTCAAGAGAATTCACTATTTAAAAAAGGGAGAAAAGTATCATTAATTAGACACATGCATTACAATGTAATCTTTATATTTCAAGTAGATTTCCTTCCCTGTCAATTGTAAGTGGTTGAATAAGTGAAAGCAGAGGTGTGAGACTGCTGGGATCAACGCTCTCTCAGGGTTAATATTTATTTATTTATTTATTTTTTAAAAGACAAGAAAAAAATATGGAATGCATCACGAATTTACGTGTCATCCTTGCACAGGGGCCATGCTAATCTTCTCTGTATCGTTCCAATTTTAGTATATGTGCTGCCGAAGTGAGCACAGGATTAATATTTAAACATCTGCACGCTGTCCCGGGACCATGGAGAGCACAGCTAACGTCATCGACTCCTCACCTCATTGACAAAAACTCAAACCGGTTTTCCAGAGACAGTAAAGAGCAAAGTACCTTATGCAACACACTCAATATCACGCTCTTACTTTTTGAATTTCTCGGATCCAGCGGTTAACTCCTGATTGTAACTGATTGAGAAAAGTTGGGTCTTCAACTTTATCTCCAAAGTCTGTAACTTTTGGCTTTTCTCCACGTTCATAACACTGTTTTGCAACATTTGTAATAATGGGATGAATTGGGAGGCTGATCTCTGGAATTTCAATATTCTGCTGCAAGTGAAGGAGCCCCATTTCAAGTTCTGCGATCTTTTTTTCAACAGAAGGAGCCATTTTATCACCATCCCTAAAAAGGTTAACAAACACTTCAAACTTTAGTGTGCTGCTGGTCTCCAAAAGATCCTATTATTCTATGTCTGTCAAACATTAATAATATACATCTATTATACATATTATTATACATTAATGCAACAGATTCATATCCTCTTGGTTCACTAGTTTTGCCCTCCCAATTCCCAAATTTCACATTATCTTTCATGGTGTCTTCAAACCGACAAAGGAAAAATGGTGTTTACCTGTCTGCCTTGCCAGACTCTCTGATATAGGACTTAAAGAAAGGAGCCACCGCATTGCTGATGAACGAATGCAAGGTTTCGTATGGTGAGTCTTCACTGAGCGTGAGGACTCGCAGCTGAGAAGACACTGGTTTGTCTGCATCGATTACTGGGGTGCGTTTAATGAATGCCAAGCTAGAAGAAAGCAAAAGAAGAAATTAGAACAAAGAGCCTCATTCCTAATCAGTTTTATTAACTGTCTCCCTCTGTGTGTTGCACACGAAATTAAAAATTCATTTGAGTGTCACACTTTAAAAGTCATATCAAGAACATGTTTAAGAGTTGCTTTTCTAATAGGGAAACACACTGCTTATCTTTCTTTACTCAGGTGAGAGCAACTGAATCAAGGTTAAGGTTTTGGCATGTGACCATGAAACCAGGCAAAGTTAATTCGTCTAATATATAGATTGAGTTCATAATCTCGGCCTCAAATGAACCTCCCTAATAACCGCAAGTTACAAGCCATGATATACTTAAATCTGATCGTATGCTAGTTTGTACCATTTCTTTATGGCACTAAGTGACATATAGGCTACAACAGTCACCCACAGGTTAAAGTGGCAAGAGGGCACTCCAGGCCCCCCACAGCCTGGCCTAAATAAACTCTTCCAGTTTTATCTCCTGCTATGCACCCTCTTCCCCACCCAAGACAAAACTTAAAATGATGTCCCATTCTCTAAACGTGACGTGCCACTGTGTCTTTGTTTAAGAAATCTACGTTCATCTGCTGAAATTCCAAATAACCTTCAAAACCCAATTCCGGCATAACCTCTTCCATGCGGCCTTCCCTGACCAGAATCTCTCTCCAATCTCTGTGCTTCATGCCATTCTGTGCCCCTAAGATTCCGCCAAGTGGTACAGTCAGTTGTGTATCTGCTGAGCTTTCTCTCCAAAGACCACAAGCTTCTTGGGAACCAGGTTTTATTCCTCTGCATACCCACTGCCACATCTTACACATAACAGGTGCTCAAACGTGGTTAAATGAATAGTTAAAAAAATTAGTATTTAAATTTTCCATTTCCAGGCCAGTACTTTACACATAATACTTTTTTATTCTAAAAAGTCAATGAAACCTCCCGACGTGACACACTGAGAAGGGAAAAGTTTAACAGCATCCCTGCCAAAAATGCACAAACGAATCTAATCATCACTGGTCTGTACTTCTCAAAAATGTCAGTATCACGAAAGACATAGAATGAGTTTCTGGGTCAAGGGAGACTTACTGTCAGGGACATTACTGAAACAATATGCGTGTGCACACAGTGCCTAGAGTAGGACTGTACCAGTATTTCCTGAACTTAAAAATTTTATCAAGGCTATGAACAGAAGTGTCCTTGTTCTTAGGAAATACATTGAAGTATTTAGGGGTAATGGGACAGGTTGCCTATAACTAACTCTCAATGGTTCAAGAAAAAGAGTGATGATGCAAATGCGGCTTTGTTAACAACAGACATCTGATATCAACTGTAGAAAATTCATGCAACTCTTGTAGCCTTGAAATTATTCAAAATAAAACATTAAGTTTTATTTTGAATAAAAAGCTGATGCAGTACAATTAAACGTTTACATATTTAAATTTGGGTCTGTCTACTGGAATGTAAATTGACACCAGTTTTCTAGAAGGTGGGAGAAATCTGGTCATGCACTAAAGACTAGTGACATCCTGCATCTGAACCAGTAATGCTTTCTTTAGGGATTTATACTAAAAAGAATGAGACCTCTACCTAACAATCTTTACTAGGTTTTTACTAGTTACTTACAAAAAAGGAAATTCAGATATAATATGAGAATTATTATTACACATGTTAAGTACATTTTGGCTCAAACCTAAAATGGATGCCATGACATAGCAATTAAAATAAAAATATTTTAGAATTTATATTGACTTGGAAATCCTCTGAATTTCAGTACATGAAAATCAAAGGTGATTCGATATATGAATTAATCTAAATTCAATACATGAATTTAAACAGCAGAAATCTTGAGTGTTTTCTTAATGTCTTCGTCTGAGTCAATTAAGATCTACATTCAATTCTCACAAGCTTATAATCCAAGGTAACAGTATATCCACACTACTCACCTATTGGACTTAACTCCGTAATGAATATCTATGTTGATATTATAGGAAATGAATTCTTTTTCCTCTTCTCCTTCATCACCAACATCCTCTACAAATTGTAATAAATATGATATCAAATTCATGTCAGTATCAACTCCTCGCCCTACCCCCAACATTTAAAGCCCCATATGACTTGGCTCTACCTATTTTTCCCTTCCTACCCACTTTTTCCCCTGACTCCTGGCCCGGGCACTTTGCTGTGTGATCTGGGCAAGGGAGTTAACTTTTCTGCACCTCCATTCCTTTTCCTGTAAGTCGGGAGGCACTGGCCTGCCAGGGGTGTTGGAAGCACCGGAGCAGGGTCTGGCCCCATGGAGTGCAAGGTGGTGTTCCCTGTGCCAGTGCTCACCACCCGCTCGGGGCAGTCTCATCCCTTGTGCTCCCAACACAGAAGGCACTTTCCACCTCCCACTCCAGGTATTCTGGTCAGGTGTTTGCTCAAAGCTCACTAGGGACACGCAGTTTAGTACTTTAGGTCTATCACGCATGTAACGTTCATGACAACACTGTGGGGGTTGGCATGACTCTTTCTACTCATGTTTTCCAAGTAAGAAATGTAAGTAAACTGCCCCCAAACACGTGTCTGGAAAAGGACAAAGTGAGAATTCAGAAGTCTGTGATTCCAAACCCAGGGTCGCCCCCAGCACAGCGCCTGCCCCAGCCCTCGTCAAGCACCCCACAAAGTGCAAACAACCATCGAGAAAATCATTATCAACGAACATCCCCAGGGTCATGGAGAGGCATTCACCTAGCCTTCCCCTCCACTCTCACACCACTCTTCAGGCTTCAGGACCCGCTCTGGGGTCAATTTGTGAATGCATCTTCCTCCCCGAACATGAGCTCCTGCAGGGCAGGGACGGACCATGGTGGGTTCCACACAGTGAACAGCATGCACACTAGTCATTTTAAAAAGCTTACTTCTTAAGTAAGGGGGCGCCTGGGTGGCTCAGTCGTTAAGCATCTGCCTTCGGCTCAGGCCATGATCCCAGGATTCTGGTATTGAGCCCCGAGCCCTGGGCTCCCTGATCAGCAGGAAGCCTGCTTCTCCCTCTCCCTCTCCCGCTCCCCCTGCTTGTGTCCCCTATCTCACTGTGTCTCTCTCTGTCAAAAAAATAAAATCTTAGGGGAAAAAAAGCACTTACTGGAATTCAATAGCAAGATAGCTCAAGATGCATGTGAACAAAATTTCTTTCTTTCTTCTTTTTTAAAAGTAGGCTCCACGAGAGACTATGGACTCTGAAAAACAACCTGAGGGCTCTGAAGGGGCAGGGGGTGGGAGGTTAGGGGAGCCAGGTGGTGGGTATTATGGAGGGCACGCATTGCATGGAGCACTGGGTGTGGTGCAAAAACTATGAATTCTGTTACGCTGAAAAGAAATAAAAATAAATAAATAAATAAAATAAAAGCAGGCTCCAGGCTAAGCATGGAACCCAATGCAGGGCTTGAAATCATGACCCTGAGATCAAGACCTGAGCTGAGATCAACAGACACTGAACTGACGGAGCCGCCGATATGCCCCTGAACAAAATTTCTAAATAAGTAAAAAAAACATAACTGAAAAATTAAAATCTGTCAGAACGGGAAGTAATCCGAACCTCCAGCTCTAGCGCTGATGCCCCAGCTGAACCATCTCCGCAATGCCACACCGCTATGCAATCATCTGCTGTGGCAAAAATTTCTACCCGAGGATCAACACGATACGTGCTTCACCTTCACTTTTACGTTATGATGGAAGAGCAAAGGCAGCAGACTTAGTGATCTTAGGAAAGTCATTTTTCTTCCTCTGGAAAATGGGCAGCAGAGTGGGGCGGGGGGATGGTGGTGGTGAAATAGGTGAAAGGTTAAGAGTACACTCAGGATAAACACTAAGCGATGCACAGAAGTGACAATTCACTATACTGCATACCTGAAACTAGTCGTAACAGTGTATGTTAACTATACTAGGATTAAGATAAAAAAAGTAAAAAGTGAATACAATGGGCAGCAGAGGAAGGGGCGTGATATTAAATTAGGTGGTCTATAAAGTTTCTTTAAGCACAAACAAATATGAAAATCTGGGTATTCAGAGTCCGAGCAAAAGCTATTTACTTCATTAGCTTTAAGATGAGACAAATACAAAGTTTACACTAAAAGATTAAAAAAAAATCAGTATATCTTTTAAGACAATAACTCTTCCAGGGCACCTGGGTGGCTCAGCAGGTTAAGCCTCTGGCCTTTGGCTCAGGTGATAGTCTCAGGGTCCTGGGATTGAGCCTCACATCCATCTCACATCTGCATCTCACATCTCGGGCTCTCTGCTCAGCAGGGAGTCTGCTTCCTCCTCTCTCTCTGCCTGCCTCTCTGCCTACTTGTGATCTCTGTCAAATAAATAAAATCTTAAAAAAGAAAAAGACAATAACTCTTCCAAAATACTGTTTTTAGTATAATTTCAGGAAGTAGAGGAGGTGGCCAACTATTCTAGTATGCCAGGTACTTCCTAGCTGTTCTTAAAAAATGACTACAAAAAAAAAAACAACCAAACAAACCAATCGGGTTTTCTAACTACCAAAATATGGATATACCATAAGACAGATCACACTGCCTGAAGCCAACCACACATGATGATTGCAATCTCTAAAATGCAAGCACATGAACGGAGCATAAAGAAACACTCCCAAACTAAAACAGTTGTCAGGGTGGTAGGATTATGAAATATTTTCTCCCTCAATTTTCCAAACCCTATTCTACGAATTATATAAAATATATGTCATCAAAATAGCATCCAAACAGTATCCAGCAAAGTAACATTTTATAATCATTAAAGGAAATTAACGACATAACTTTGAATCATTTCTTCCTCCGAGACAAAATCCACCATCTAAATCAATAAAACCACACAGAAAACATGCCAACTGGATGCACCATCTAGCCTTGCTGCCGGCACTTCCTAATGCAAACAGGGTTAAAGGAACCGGGGCGCGGGCAAGGAGATGAGTCACGGCTCTGCTCCATCTCCGCTGGCTGGAAGGCCGGCTGGAAACGCCCAGCTCCCAGCTTCGCGCTGGGAATACCGCAATGCAGCAGCACTCTGCCCAAGCTCAGGAGGGCACACCCAAACACACAATCCTCATACAAGGATATCCAACAGGAATCCTCTACTGCTTGGTTAAGACCCTAATTTCTTTTGATGATAATAATTTATGAAAGTCACAGAATATATTCTGCATTAGTTTTTTAATGCTCATTTTCCATAAAAAGAGATCAAATGAAGTCTGAGTATGTCTGATTCCTAGTAGAAAAAAAACTCATTGTTTTATAAACTGCCATCAAATAATTTAACCTTTTTGCCTCCCTATAAATTATTACATCTTCCAAATAATAATAGTGTAACATTCTACTTTTGCAGAAACATTTTTTTAACTGTTCAGAAGGGGAAAGACACATGATAGTTAATTCTTAGTAACAAAGAAGCTGCTAATCCTGCTATATTTAGAAGCTTATGGTTAACGCAATCTGCATATTTATTTCATCAGGCAGTCCTGCTTTCAGTAAAGTCTGAATCTGTTCCCTACCGCTGCTAACGTTAGTGGTCAATACGTAACGGCCCAGTAGCGTCCTGTCTGTGAGTACATGCCGGCAATCAAAGTACTGGGACCGAAAGCGCGAAGCTGCCTCGCCAGGTCCTTTGCTGGGAGCCACACTGATACACATTTAGTGACCTGCGAACATTTCTTTGGTTAACTTCGGAGAGTTGTATTTCTAGAGATGTTCACAATGTCAGCATGAATCTGTGTAAATTTCTACTGAATGGTCAGTTTAATGTATTTCAAACTAAGAGTGATTTGCATCATTACACTGTGAATTAGGCAAGCATTACGTCTTGCTTAGTGAAACATAAAAAGATGTGCATTCAATTACCTGAAGACTGGACTTCCTCCCCTAGGCAGACAGGGCAGGTTTCACAAAATGTACTGAACCCACAAGGGAAGAGGAGCCCAGCTCCCCATCCTTGGTCATTCCCTCAACCTGCCCCCTCCTTTCTCCCAGCCTTGAGGCAAGTGTCTTCTCCACCCAGCAAAGGCAGCCAGTCGCTCTCTTTGGCCCACACAAACTACCAAATTTCTCGTTACACGTTCCTGGTTCTCATTATCTTTCATCTTCTTTTCCTCTTAAAATCCAAAACCTACAAACACCACATTATTTTGGTTGATCGCTATCATAGATGTTCTCTCCCTTTTCTCTCACACGTTTGCTTTAGCATCCCCCTTTCCTGCATCTGGTGCTTTTTCCTGTCACCTGGACACCCATCACCCCTTTGTCCTCCCTCTGAGGGGCTGTGACTTCTTTGCCACAACCACTCCCTGCTCTGGCACGAGGCTCAGGGCGTGGTGAGAAAGTCTGAGTTTTCTCTTCAACCTGAGTTTTCTCTTCAACCGTTAGCAAGGGGAACGGAGGGTTAAAGACCACATAATGCGCTACAACACTGGCAAACAGTTTCCCTCTGACTTTACTTTTCTAAAAGAAGTGATGGCGGTTTTCCCTTTGCTGACCATAAATGCCATTTGTTATGCTCCTCTCCACATTCAAACCTAGTGAGCTACAGACTGGCTTGTCCTATGAAGGGTGCAGCCCCCCCGCCCCCCCTCCGCCTGCGGTGTGACAGCACAGGACAGTAGGAACCCAGGCTCAGGGACTCCAGGCCTAGGGCTTCAAGGCGGTGTGGTGTCACAGAAAAATCTCCCCGCGAATTTACTAACCATTTCACTAACCATTTTGGGGACAAAGCAAAACCCAGAAATGCATACTTTTTATTTCTTCATCCTTTAGGGAAAGCAAGTCCTCAGAAAAATAATTTTTAAAATCCACAAAAATATTCCCCATTAAACCTTCCACACTGCTGGATTTCTAAGAAGTTGAGGACTGTAAAAAGTTCTACCTTTCTTTCACATTCTAGTCCCTAGCCATCTCTGCACTACTGAAGAGGAGGTAAAACCCCTGAATTATGTCTGTTAGGAAAAACTAGAATCCAAGCTTAGGATAAGTATTGACTAAAGGCAGCCATTATTTTCAGTCTTAAGGACAAAGTACCAAGCCCAAGACACCCAAATGTAAACAAAAACAAAAACCCACAACAAGCTGGAGCCTCCTGGAACCTCCAGTTTCACCAGCTGCAAGCTGGAGCATCTCTTACCTGCTCCTACCTTTACCACCCAAACAAAAATGCACGCCAGGTAAAAACTACTACAGAATGTCATTAAAATTGTAAGGTGCGTATTAAGTAATGAGCTTTTATCTGGTTGTAATTTTGAAGTACACCATGAAAAAACAATTTTCTACAGGCCAGGAATTACAGGAAAAAGATTTCTCTTTTTCAAATCAGAGGAGCTATCATTTAACACTCCCCTTCCCACCTACTCTCCAATCCTTTAGTATCAAAATAAATTAGCAATCTTTATTCTACACTTTAAGAAATACTGTACTTCAACAGAAAAGTTTACAGTTAGCTGGGGTGGTTAAAAAATATATATATAGATAGATAGCTTCATGTAAAAATGCTTTATGTTCAATGACAAGTGTTTGGAAAATTCTTTCCATAAAAAGGGTAGGGAGGATAAAATAAAATCAATTTTCTCTGTTCACTAATTATGACTTCGTCCCTTTTTTTTTTTTTTTAAGATTTTATTTATTTATTTGACAGACAGAAATCACAAGTAGGCAGAGAGGCAGGCAGGGAGAGAGGAGGAAGCAGGCTCCCCGCTGAGCAGAGAGCCCGATGCGGGGCTTGATCCCAGGACCCTGGGATCATGACCCGAGCCGAAAGCAGAGGCTTTAACCCACTGAGCCACCCAGGCGCCCCAAGTCTCAGTTTTTGTTTTTTTTTAAGATTTTATTTATTTATTTGACAGACAGAAATTACAAGTAGGCAAGAGAGGCAGACAGGGAGAGAGAGGAGGAAGCAGGCTCCCCGCTGAGCAGAGAGCCCGATGCGGGGCTCGATCCCAGGACCCTGGGATCATGACCCGAGCCGAAAGCAGAGGCTTTAACCCACTGAGCCACCCAGGCGCCCCAAGTCTCAGTTTTGTTTTTTTTTAAGATTTTATTTATTTGTCAGACAGAAATTACAAGTAGGCAAGAGAGGCAGACAGGGAGAGAGAGGAGGAAGCAGGCTCTCCGCGGAGCAGAGAGCCCGATGCGGGGCTCGATCCCAGGACCCTGGGATCATGACCTGAGCCAAAGGCAGAGGCTTTAACCCACTGAGCCACCCAGGCGCCCCGACTTCGTCCTTTTTAAAAAAAGATTTTATTTATTTGACAGAGCACGAGAAAGGAGACACAAGCAGGGAGAGTGGGGAGGGAGAAGCAGGCTTCCCACCGAGCAGGGAGCCTGACATGGGGCTCCATCCCAGGACCCCAGGATCATGACCTCAGCCAAAGGCAGATGCTTAATGACTGAGCCACCCAGGTGCCCCTTATGACTTCATTCTTGACAGTCTTTACTCAGTTTAAATAATTTAGATTTGTTTTCCACATTATAAAGCAAACATTTTTACTGTAACTAGCTACTGGCTGCTCACATTTGATTAAATGTGCAAAAGCCAACGCTAACTCAAAAACCACCTGGAGGAAAGCCCTCCCATCAAGTGACCTGGGTCTGTACTTCTGTCTAAATCATGCTAGTTTTGTCAGGATGCTAATAGGACTGATGTGATCATACAGTCTTTCCTTAAAATTTTCAAGTGAAAAATAAATTACAGACAGGTTGAGTTACTAGAAACACTTTTTTTTTATTTTTATAAATACAGGAATGAGGTAGGATTTCAATTTTAGACACCCTCATTCCTTATTCAACGTTCAAAAGTGCAAGTCATTATGGAGCCAAGACGTGGATGGCTGGACATTTGCTTTGCTGAAATAAACTGTACCATCAAGAAAACATGATTTGCACTGAAAAGCATACTACAGAAACAGGGCTTCCCCCCAATAATTTTAGCAAAGTTCAGTTCTAATGTTTGAGAAAAGCCCATTACTGATGAGCAGTCCAGAAGCAAAAACAAAACTTACAATTTTTTTCCATAAAAACAACAACTGAGTCCCAAGGTAGAAATCACTGATTTTAACATATAAACTGTGCAATGAAAACATGATCAAGAATTAGCCAAGGTCAAACTACTAAAAATACAGCAACTTCATACAAATTAAGATATGTTTTAATAAAATAATACATATTCACTGAAAAATAACCAGAAAGATTCCAAAATGCTGACACTGGTTATATCTGGGTCAAAGGATTCCAAGTGATTTTTCCTTTATCTATATACTTTAAATTTTCTGTCACGACTAAATACATACTCTTTCTGAAAGAGTAGGTGGGTTAAAAAAAATTTTTTTTTAACACTAGTACTTTCCATGCTGGAAAACATGACCCCAAACATAACAGAAAACCCTAAACATTATTAATGTAAATATGTCTGAATGGCTCATCTGCTTTTAACATTCCATGTGAGTCTTTCAGACACTCTGACCTTCTCACCCTCTCAAAGAAACAAGAGGCTACAATGAAGCATCTCCTGAAATAGCCTTTGAAAGAAACAAACTATCAGAAAGAAATTAAGCGTGTGTGGGGGGGGGTGAGACAGTATAAATCCCCTTATTGGCAGAACTTTACAGTTCTGTTTTGTTTTGAGATTATCAGAAGCACAACGGCAAACATCTTCAGACCATGGCTAATCCCTTAGTTCTAAGGGTAAAATTTACTTGAACATCACCCCCCCCCTTCCCAGATGGCCAGTGCCACACCCATTCTGCGCTGTCAAATACACTCATCACCGACTACCAAGTGGTACTATGGAGTCCAGGAACTCTCCCTGAAAACAAGCTCAATTCTCAAGACGGACCTAGCCTTGCTTTGGGAAGGTCACTATTAGAGGAGACTGCTGGAATGTGCAAACCTTTTGCCCCCCTCCCCATGTAGCTGCCTGACCACAGTCTCCCTCTTTAAAATAGCTGTCAACTAGGGGCGCCTGGGGGGCTCAGCCGGCTAAGCGTCTGCCTTCTGTTCAGGTCATGATCCCAGGGTCCTGGGATGGAGCTCCGCATTGGGGTCCCTCCTCAGCGGGGCATCTGCTTCTCCTTCTGCCGGCTGCTCCCCCTGCTTGTGCCCGCTCTGACAGATAAATAAAATCTTAATAATAATAATAATAATAATAACAATAACAATAAAAACCCTATAAACTAGATTCAAATATCACAGGGTCACTATTAGGATCATCTAGGCATTACACAAATATAAAGCTATCATTAGCGAAACCCAGCAGTGTACTGGCCACCGACATGCTGAATCCAGTCCGGGGAGCAGAATTAGCAGGTGACTTTGGGCGAGTCATCTCAGGCGAGCCTGTCTGCGACAGACTGGGGGATGCACCCAGACGGCAAGGACGCCGTGAGGACCAGGAGGCAGACCTGGGAGCGCACATCCACCTGGAACGGGGATGCTCTGCTCGCGGCCCCGGTCGGCCCGGTCCCTCCCTGGGCCTCCGCATCCAGGTCCGCACAGGGCAGGGCCAGGACGCTCAGGAGCCGGCCAGGGCTCCCCTCAGCTCCGACCCCCACACCCAGGCTGCGCACGGCTCCGCGGGTCTGCCCCTGACACATCCCTCGCGAGGACCGCCCGGCCTGGCCACAAATCGAAACCGGAAAGCTCATGTGACACTGGAGGCCGGGATGCGGCCTCCGCCCGCGCTCAGCCCGGGAGACGCTGTCTCCACCCAACTCGGCCATCTTGAGGCCCGAGCAGACAAAGCGATCTCATTGTTTTGCGTGACGGCAAGACAGGGGCACCCGCTCTTCGTTCCCCGCGACCCGGAAGGGGGCACCCCCGGGACTCCCGCCTGGCAGGGGGTGTGGCGCCGGCCTCGCCCGGCGGCCGCGGGGACCCATCCCGCAGGGCGTCTGCAGCCCGGAGGCCGCTCCCGTCCCGGCGTCCCGTTCCCCCAGCCGCCCGGCCCCGGCCCCGCACCTTTGAGCGTGGAGCGCTCCACCAGGACCGTGTGGACCTGGGGGTCCGACAGGAACTTGCGCATCTGCTCCAGGGCGCTCTTCTCCTCCAGCGCCGCCTCGAGCGCCGCCGGCGCCTCGCCGCCATCCTCCAGCAGCAGCGGCACCAGCTTGCGCAGGTGCTTCTGCAGTACCGACACGTCGGCCACGTTCTGGACGGCCGACACCTCCAGGCCGGCCGAGCCGTCCTCGCCGCCACCGCCGCCCGGCTCCGACATGGCGCCGCGCTCGGGACCCGCAGGGAGCGCTGGGCAGGGGGCCGCGGCTCCGCACGAGAGCGAGCGCCGAGCGGACGAACGGAACGGGTGCCCGAAACCGACCGTCCGCTAACCGCGGCCGACTGAAGGGAGCGGGCGCTGGCTCCGCCCTAAAGGCCGCCGCCCGCCGGCCCGCCCCGCCCGCGGCCCGCCGCCTCAGCCACTAGCGCCCGCTCGCCGCCACGGCGTCACGACGCTGCGCACGCGCGCGTGTGGGTCCCCGGGGACGCCGCCGCGCTGCCTTCTGGGACTTGTAGTCCCGGCGCTGGGCGGACCCCGCGTTTCCCCGCTACGCAAACCCTAAAGGTGGGATCTTGACTTGGCGCGTGGGCGGCGTAGGGTGGTCGGGGACTACAGCTGCAGCCCAGAGCCCGAGACACCCCGCGAATGTTGAATGAATGAACGGTGTTAGTGACGAGAGCTAACGTGTTTTTGGAGCAGTTAGCGCGTGACCGACATTGCTTTCAGCATTTAGCTTGTATTATTGCGTTGGACGAGTGAATGACTGCAATGTGTTGAGTGCTAAAACATAGTCGTGACATATGTGTTATCAGATATACACGTGAAGAGTGAGAACGTTTTTCAGAGGGACAGGACATGAGGGGCTTGCCGCATCGCTAGTTTGGGAAGAGGGAAGGTGGGGAAGGGGACAGTCCCAGCAGAGGAACTAGACTTTACAAAGGCAGGGGGGCCTGAAGGTTGGGGCTGGATCTCTGACTGCAGAGGCTGTGTCAGGTACAGCCAGGAGATGACACCCACCTGAACGGTGGGATAAAGCCAAGTTGTGGGTGCTGGCTGCTAATGATGAGATAATTCCCCCTGGGATGCCGTCATGACCAAGGGGGAGACCTCGGTGTGAGCATCTATCTAGAACAGTGATGCTCTCCTAGCAGCGAGGGCTGGCACTGTCATTCCATGGGCCTCCGCCTCTGGGGCCGCACAAGGCAGGGGCTGAGATGCCTGCCAGCTAAAGCTCCCCCCACCTCCCATCCACTTGGATCTCCTCCCTTAACCTGAGATGACATAAGGGTGGGAGTCCAGGCTGCCCACATTCTTGGTTTAGTGATGACAGTTTCTTTTAAGGAGCATTAATTGGCCTTTGAACATTCAAACTCATAACTTGCTTCTTAAATTGGGTGGAGGAATGGAAGCCAAAGGCATTATTTTTGTAACAAAGTGCACAGTCACAGAGCTGAGTCCCGATTGGTAGGATGGTGATGGGACGATTCGATTCCCCCGAATCATCTTTGGAAAACTGGGAAACATACAATATGCTTATCCTTGCTCAATTACCCAATGCCAAGCCCCGGGGGGTGCTGGAACATAGAAACTAATCAGATGATTCTTGTCTTTAAGGAGCTCATGGAGGAGGGGGCAGGTTAACACCCCATCCTCCTGTCCTCCATCAGTCCACCCTTGTGTGATATGGCCAAACAGATCTCAATGGCCTTCCCTGAAAAAAAATGTAAAGCGACTGCAATGAGTTTGTGCAGTGATCATAATGGCCGTGAACAATAACGGCCCCACTGAGTGCTCACTCAGCACTAAGCACTCTGCTGAGCATCCCCTGCCTTCGTGTCCTTTGGCTTAGGAACAGGGACGAAGAGGGAAATCTTTTAGGTGCAGGCTAGTGAGCTCTGCATTGACCACACACCATCTGAGACCCAGAAGCCCAGCAGCGACCTGGCAGATGGAGAGAGACAGCCCGCAGTCTGCACCGTGAGTCAGCACCATTCGGGAGACCCCAGGAGAGGCAGCCACCCGGGCATCTGAGACTCCGCAACCTGGCCCTGAGCCACGGCAGCTGAGCCTGAGCGGCAGGCTTTGGTTTTGCAGCTCTGTATGACAGGCTCAAAATTAAAAGTGTTATTTCTAAGAGAATGGAAATCGGAAAACTCTGAACAGTCTACAAGGATCCATACGTTGACCCATGGTGCCTGCATTTCTACCTTATAAAGATGTTTGCTGTGTTTAACACCCAAGAATGGCCAATGTTGATTGCTCACTGTGCCCAGGTGCCAAGCACTCTAAATTCCCCTGGCTGGCTGGCTAGACTTCCCCAGGGCTGCAAGGCAAGATCTCTTGTGAGATGCCCCTTTGGCCTCCTGGTGCAGGACTCTGGCCCCCGGCCCAAGTCCTCCAAGCTGCTGCCCCTGAGTGGGGCAGGGGGCCCTTTACCCAAACCAGGCCTCTCCTACCGCTTGCTCAGGCATCTCAGCTTCCTCTTGTCCACAGTCGAAGCAGCTTCAGTTGGCCGTGGGCAGCATGGGATGGGGGTGGTGCGTGTTGGAAAGAATTTGTTCCAGGTTGATGGGGGAATGATAGTGGCTGCTAGGCGGCTTGTATTTGATCAGAAATCAGCGAACTGTCCACACAGAGGAGATCGTGTCCATTCCCCACGCTTCTCTTTAGGGTACCGCACTGGGGGCTCTTCGTGTCCGAGCTGGGGGCTCAGTGCCATCCCCGCCCTGCCTCTCAGTCTCCCAAGCCTGGGGTCCAGCCCCTGGGCAGGAGTCCCGGCTGGGCCTGCACCTTCCGGCTCTGCCCCTGGGCCCTCCACTCCTCTTCCTCCATATACCATACTGGGCTTGCCCATTCATTCATTCATTCATTCACTCACTCATTCATTCCTAGGGCTCATTCCTTGAGGAATGCAGCAGGGCCCAGTCCAACGCGGGTGCTGGTTAAGGGCTGCGGAACCGACGCCAGGGAACCGTGGGCCGCAGCTGCCGGTCCACAGGGCACATTTTGGACTGTGACCTTCCAGCGGCTTTAAGCCAGGCGCGCTCTGCTGCGGGCGCGGACTGCACTTGCCCTCGGCTCACGGGGGAGGGGACCCACCCCCTCTCCGCCCCGGTTCGGTCCCTGGGGGCTCTGGGTGAGGTTGGAGCCGGGTGGGGATCCCGGAGGCTGGGAGCCGCCCTGGGCGCGGTCTGGGGGCGGAGGGGCAGCGCCCCGACCTAGCAGGACGGTCTCTTGGCGCCCCCTAGTGACACGGGGGAGGACGCGCGCGCGCGCTCCCGGACCTCGCGCGCGGGGAGGCCCCTCCCCAGCCCGCCGTGCGCCCGTCCCTAGGGCGCCACGAAGCTCACGTTCCCAAGGTCACCGCGCCCTTGCCCATGGCCACAGAGCGAGTAATGGGAATGACCGGAGGGGAATGCCAGCCTGTGGCCCGGCCGGCATCCCACCACCCCTGGGGAGGCTTAGAGAAGTTCGTGTCTAAGCATAGACCATACTCCTGCCCACAGGCCCTCGGAGGCCCCTGACTCTGCCCCGGGCGCTTCTCTCTGGAGATACCCCGTCCCTTCTGTCACCTGAGAACAACTTGTGTCCCCACCGGGGCCATGGCTCCCTGCGTACACTGGACCCCATCCTTTCTCACGGACATCACCTGTGAATTCTCCCTTGGCTCCCAATTCTCCCTCTTCCTCCTGGATCCTTCCCCGCTGTGCCCAACCTGCTGGAATGCATCCCTTCTTGAAAAGGGAAGGAAACCCTGCCATGTTGCCTGTCCGCACCTCTCCACCTCTTTGCTGACTTTTCCAGCAAAATGTCTTGAAAATGAGTATGCGTGGGGGCAACCACTCATCCTATCTTACGCATAATGATCAGGCACTCCCCCATTTCCCTGGGTAAGTGCTCCTGTCCGGCTCACCGAGGGCCTCTGTTCTCATCTTGCTGGACTGCTGGGCAGCTTTGACACAGCAGGGCCCTAATGTCTTTAAATGTTTCCTTCACCTGGCCCTCCTCAAACCGCGCCCCCCTCCTCTTCCTTTGCTGGACACCCCCCCCCTTTCCTACCCCTAAAGGTTGGAGTGGCTCAATGCAGTCTTCAGACGGCTTTTGCTTTTGCGTTCTAACCATGCTCCCCAGGTGACCTCCCTCGGCCCCATGTCATTCAACACACATATATACACTGATATCTCCCAACCTTAGGGACCACATTCTGCTGCTGTTGGGTGGAGTGTTCTAAGAAATACCAATTAGGCCAAGCTGGTTGCAAGTGTGGTTCAGGTCTTCTCTATTTTCTACTAGTTCTATGCATTTTTCCCCCTTTTTTAAAGATTTTATTTATTCATTTGACAGATAGCATAAGCGGGGAGAACAGAGACAAGAGAGAAAGACAGAGTAGGAGGGGGAGGGAGGCAGAGGGAGAAGCAGGCTCCCCATTGAGCAGGGAGCCCGATGCAGGACTAGATCCCAGGACTTGAGATCATGACCCTAGAGGGAGACAGACGCTTAAGGACTGAGCCACCCAGGCACCCGTTTTATGAATTCTTTTTTTTTTTTTTAAAGATTTTATTTATTTATTTATTTATTTGACAGGCAGAGATCACAAGTAGGCAGAGAGAGAGAGAGGGACGCAGGCTTCCTGCTGAGCAGAGAACCCAATGCGGGACTCAATCCCAGGATCCCGAGATCATGACCTGAGCCGAAGGCAGCAGCTTAACCCAGAGCCACCCAGGCACCCCCGTTTTATGAATTCTTGAGAGAGGTGTTGGCATGTCAGATTACAAGTGTGCATTTGTCTCGGTCCTTGTGCTTCCTTCTGTTTTTGCTTCATGAATTTGAAGCTCCGTGATGACATGATAAACATATGGCATTACTGGGACGCCTGGGTGGCTCAGTTGGTTAAGCGGCTTCCTTCGGCTCAGGTCATGATCCCAGCGTCCTGGGATCGAGTCCCACATCGAGCTCCTTGCTCAGCAGGGAGCCTGCTTCTACCTCTGTCTCTGCCTGCCACTCTGTCTGCCTGTGCTCGCTTGCTCTCTCTCCCTCTCTCTCTGACAAATAAAAAAAAAAAAAAACAAAACACATATGGCATCCTTTTCATGAATTGACCCCCTTATCCCTTGTTCTAGGATGTTTTCCCTCCAGAGTCCTAAAGAGCTCACTTGTTCTCTTCATCAGCCCTCTGCTCAAGTGTGACCATCTAGAGGGGACCTCAACCACCTTCGCCATCATTCTCCCCTTTATTTATCGCTTTATTGTCTTTGGAACATGCTTCTCTGCTAAATACATATCGGAGCTTCTCACTCATGGTCTGTGCCCCCAACTAGAATGTGAGCCCATGAGAATCAGGACTTTCTCTTGGTAACGGCAAACCTTAGTGTGTCTGTGCTTCGAACTGTATCTTGCTTGCTGTGTGTGTAGAATAAATCTTTGGGGGCATGAGTAAGTAAACAGAGTCCTTTTGTTCTCTCCAGGTAGATTACAAGGTGATTCTAAAAGAACAAAACTAAAAAAAAATTACTCGGCAACTAAATTATAGACGCATGAAAGCCTAATTGTAACGAAACTGTCACGGCTTATTTCTGTAATATTATCAACGTGCACTAATTGCCCAGCATCTCACACCCACATGTCAATCCACAGTCTAACTCAGGCCTTTGCTGCTGATCTCCATTCATGATTGAAACGGCAGCTATAATGCATCCCTTCATTTCCTTGAGACTTTGAGAAGAGGGGACACAAATACAAAGTTTTTTTTTAAAGGTTTATTTCTTATTTTAGATAGGGTACACTCGAGTCAGGGAGAGAGGGGTAAGGGCAGAGGGCAGGGGAGAGGAAGAAAGAATCGGAAGCAGGGAACCAACACAGGGCTCGATCCCACGGCTGCAAGATCATGACCTGAGCTGAAAGCAATAGTGGGGAGCTCCACCAACTGAGCCACCCAGGTGCCCCCATGGCAAAGCAATCTTGATAGTTGCAGGACATTGCGAATACACTAGAAACCACTAAATCATGCACTTTGAAATGGTTAAAGTGGTGAATTTTACGTTGTGTGAATTTTATCTCAATAAAAATAGTTTTTAAATGGAAATGTGGAGAGAGAAAAAAGATCCGTCAGACAAGTATGATTGTCCTATGATCTCCCAAACGTTAAAAATTTCCTTATTGGGGGCGCCTGGGTGGCTCAGTGGGTTAAAGCCTCTGCCTTTGGCTCAGGTCATGATCCCAGGGTCCTGGGATCGAGCCCCATGTGGGGCTCCCTGTTCAGTGGGGAGCCTGATGCTCCCTCTCCCTCTGCCCCTCCCCTGGCTTGTGCGCTCAAATAATAAAATATTTAAAAAATAGTAAGACTAATATTTATGTAGTACACTCTATCTTAAAATATCAGAAAACATTGAGAGTGATGGTGCTTGTTTCTTTGCTGGAAAGTGGCGCAGAGGCTAAAATTGGAATGACCAGAGATGAGCATGTCTGCACCACACTGACGCACAAGTTGGTGGAGCAGTCCGTGTTTGTTCGACAGTGTGAATGCACTCGATGCTACGGAACGGGCCACTTGGAAGTGGTTATGGTGGCAGATTGCAGCCTCCGGGCATCGACCTTCTGGACTTGGCCTTGCCAGGATCCTCTGGCTGCTCCTGTCCATGCCCCGCTGCAGAGCTTTCCTCTGGGGCCAGCTGGTGCCTCGGAGTGTGACCTCCAGGGTTAGCACTTCCCGGCCTTGCTGCTCTCACCTTTGCTGGCCAAGTCCCAGCTTCACGGACGCACTTTTGTAAAACAGCAAGTGAATCCAGCATGGACAGTGGCTGCTGGCTGTACAGGGACCGAGGAATGCATGCGGTGACAGGTACCCACGGGATTTGAAAGAAGTGCCAGACGGTCCCTGATGACGACGCACTGTGGTGATTTAGGTTGTGACCTGCCGGCTGGGAGCTCGCCGCACTCTGTGCTCTGGTGCCGTTACTCCAGGCGGTGGACACTCGAACTGTGCTGTTTGGGGATGGATGTTACCTTACTAGACGGCAGTCATGGAAATTTGTGCCTGTTGGAACCGTGCAAAACAGGGACTGCCTATATTGAAATCCCCCCTCCCCTCTGCATCTTGCTTTCCCTTCTCTGGATTCAAGGAGGGGCTGGCCGCCGGGCGTTGCTTCGGTACTGAAGCAGAAGGTGCCTGTGGGTCTTTTGGACTTTTTTTTCCAAAAGCCCAAGCCCTTAGGAGAAAAAGGGGAATGGAGAGGGGATGGCTGAACTGAGGTCTCCCTTGTGGGCAAGGTGTCCTGGAGAAGCAGGGTCGACAAAGCATCTTGGACCATAGGGAGATTCCTCTGGTCCAGGGTGAGGAGAGGCAGGTGAGGGGGTTCTGGGCTTGCTGCCTCCAGTCCCCAGAGCCATGCAAGAGAGGTGCGGCACCCAGGTGACAGGACCCCAGGCAGGGGGGGCAAAGAGGCCCTCAGGCGTCTGGGGGTCTGGGACCAGGGGGGCTGCCATGACCAGTGTGGACAGATAACCTGTGGCAGGAAGCTCCCCCAAGGGCCCTATCCCTGCAGGAGTCCTAACTTGGGAAGGGGGCAGGACTGCGGAACTGGTGCTTATGGAACCAGGGAATGGGGGCTTGGGTCAGAAATGAGGTTGTTACCGAAGATGGAGTCAGTGAGCTTGCCCGCACCCTTGAGCTGGAGACTCATGCCTGGATGACGGGCGGTGGTACCACTGCGAGGAGCTGGCCTGTCCGAATGGCTACGTTCACAGCATCAACGACGGTGGTTATTCCCACTGCTGTCCAAGGAGGCAGAGGCAGCAGGTTCAGAACAGACATACTTGCTTAAGGTATCAGGTAACAAGAGGTGGAGCGAGACTTCAAACTCAGATAGTGCCTGTGCCTCGAGACCTTTACCCACCAGAAGGGCATGGGTCTTGTTCTGTTGTTTTTCCAGTCCCCAGTGTAGCACCAAGGATGCGGGAGCCGCCAGGCCTCCCTCCCCCAAATGTTGACCAACACCTTCTCTCGGAGCTTCCATTTTCCACCTGTAAATGGTGATCTTGGTGCAAACCGTGATGGCAGAGCGTGCTCAGAGATCCCTGAGAAACGGGGAGCTGTCAGTCTGCTGGAACCAAGCACAAGCCAGAGGCGTCCTGACACCTAGTGGCTGATCCGGGTAATTGCAGGTCCCAGCCGCTGATGCTCCCCGAACGTGAAGGCTCTGGGTCCCGCTCCTTTCCACTCGAGATTCTGCAGCTACCTGCTGCCCTAGCCAGCCTTCCCTCCCTGCCAGGCGGCGCAGTGCCGGGCCAGAAACTGAAGAGAACCTGGTGAACGTTTATTCAATTTCATCTGATGCCATAAGACCGGGGGCGCCTGGGGAACTCAGTCGTCTAAGTGTCTGCCTTTGCCTCGGGTGATGGTCCCGCAGTCCTAGGACTGAGCCCCACATCAGGCTCTCTGCGCTCTCTCTCCTCTCAGATAAATAAAATCTTTAAAAAAAATCCCATAAGATCGTTCATTCCAGGACTGCAGGATGGGCAGAGGCTGAATCTCCTCTTCCTTCTTGCGGAGGGAAGCCTACTGCTGGCCTGAAGCAACCGCACCTCCATCCAAAAACCTGCTCAGCTTAAGCATACAAGTGTTTACTTGGAAGAAAGAACCTCCTAGAATGTAAACATTTTACAGAGACAATCCAAAATTTCCAGAATGCCCTAGGTCTGGTGAGGTGCAAAGCACAGGACACAGCGTCCTGCTAGGTTAGGACCTTGTTTGACTTCAGTGCAAAGGTCACTTTCACCATGGGGGTAGGGGAACATGTCTACATTCCTACTGACAAGACGAAGCCCTTCTTCAGCCTCAAAGAGGTAGGACATAAAATAAAATGGCTTATCAGAAAATGTTCGTTTTCTTTATCATGGTAGATGCTGGGATCTCCTGGCACTGCCAGTCAGCATTTTTAAGGTTTTTTTTTTTTTTTAAAGATTTTATTTATTTGACAGACAGAGATCACAAGTAGGCAGAGAGGCAGGCAGAGAGAGAGGAGGAAGCAGGCTCTCCACCGAGCAGAGAGCCCGATGTGGGGCTCGATCCCAGGACCCTGGGATCATGACCTGAGCCGAAGGCAGAGGCTTTAACCCACTGAGCCACCCACGCGCCCCAAGGTTTTTTATTTAATTTTAACTTATTAAGATCCCAGGACCCCGAGATCATGGCCTGAGCCGAATGCAGAGGCTTAATCCACTGAGCCACCAAGGCGCCCCAATTAATTTAGTTTTTTAAAAAATATTTTATTTATTTGACAAAGATCACAAGTACGCAGAGAGGCAGGCAGAGAGAGAGGAGGAAGCAGGCTCTCCACCGAGCAGAGAGCCCGATGTGGGGATCGATCCCAGGACCCCGGGATCATGACCTGAGCCGAAGGCAGAGGCTTTAACCCACTGAGCCACCCAGGCGCCCCAATTAATTTAGTTTTTAAAAGATTTTGTTTATTTGACAGAGAGAGAGCACACAAGAGCGGGGGGAGGGGGAGGGGAAGAAGCTGGTTCCCCACTGAGCAGGAGCCCGGCAGGGGCCTCGATCCCAGGACTGGGGGATCATGACACAAGCCAAAGGCAGACGCTTGACCAAGCCACCCAGATGCCCCCCCCCCCTTTTTAAGTTTGACATCAGTTGGTGTTTCTCTATATTGAACACTCTGATATTTATTTTTTAAGATTTAATTTTTAGGTAATCTCTACACTCAATGTGGGGTTTGAACTCATGACCCCGACATCAAGAGTCACATGCTCTACTGACTGAGCCAGTCAGGGGACCCTGGTATTTATTTTCTAAGATGAGCAAGTAGAGGACCCAGCAAGTAAGACACTGAACCTCCCTGCACTTCCGTTCCTCACCTACGTGAAGACAAAAAAAAAAAAAAAAAAAAAGCCAGACCCCGTGCTTAGAATCCTGTTGCCCAGCATTGCTGGGCAGCTGTGCACAGCCTGGGGCTGTCAGCGTTGTTGTGGTTTTAAAGATTTTATTTATTTATTTGACAGAGATCACAAGTAGGCAGACAGGTAGGTAGGGGGGGTGGGCTGGGGGGAGGAAGCAGGCTCCCCGCTGAGCAGAGAGCCCAATGGCCAGGTGGATCCCAGGACCCTGGGATCATGACCTGAGCCGAAGGCAGAGGCTTAAGCCACTGACCCACCCAGGTGTCCCCACGTTGCTGTTTTGCTTTTGTTTTTTTTAGGCTCCATGCCCAATGTGGGGCTTGAACTCACGACTGTAAGACTGACTCACATGCTCCAGTGACTGAGCAGGCCTTGTATTGAAAATGAGTGGCTGGGGTCAAATAAGTTCAGGAATCACTTGGCTAGACAAAGCTTAACCAGTTTCTTCATGACAGGACTTTTCAGAGCCTCTAAAACGTCCTTCAAATCTTTGGAGGCAGGGGAAGGTGCAACATTTCCCAAGTCACCTGGCTATGGGTCTCTTTCTTGGGGGAACATCAAAGCCCAGCCCCTGCGGGGCCAGAGATCTATGGTGATACTTGGAGAACACTATACCAGAACACAGAGCTGCATGTTTAATAAACATGGCCATGATTACAGGGTTTTCTGCTTTTTGGTTTTGTTGTTTTTAAAGTAGCAACTGGTCCCGCCTCTTGCATTTTGACCAGTTGGGAGTAGTCGGCATCTACACACCAGCTTCAACTCCCGGCTTGTCTGAGGATGTATCTGTTAGACAACGGTTTTCGAGGAGTTCCGGCTGCTTTGCTGGCCCTGAAGTGGGGGGTGAGAGAGGCCTGGCTCTGATAGGATCCTGGCACTGCCACTACCAGCTGTGTGGCCTTGGGTGAGTCCCTTAAGCTCTCTGTGCTAAGTTCCCCTTCTTAAAATGAGGCTAATGAGCCTCCCTGCCCGTGGGGCTGTGTGCGGAGTAAATGAGATCACAATAGCCTTATCTCACTCGGTTAAAATTCCAGTCCTTTAAAATTTTTTTTAAGTTTATTTGACAGGGATCACAAGTAGGCAGAGAGTGGGGGGGTTGCAGGGAACCGAAGCAGAGCGCCCGATGGGGGGCTCGATCCCAGAACCCTGGGATCATGACCTGAGCCGAAGGCAGACGCTTTAACCCACTGAGCCACCCAGGCGCTCCTAAATTCCAAGTCCTTTTTGTGCCCACCTGTTACCTCTCTATCGCCTATCCTCAAACCCACACTCACTCCACTGCAGGCTCCCACCCACCTTGGGTCCCTTGCACGTGCTGTGCCCTCTGCTTGGATGCTCCTCCCTCACTTCAAGTCCCTTTCTCAGTAAGGCCTTCCCTGCCCCTTATGTCAATTTGTTCTCACCTCCCAGACCCTTCCTCGTTTTGTCTTTTTGTCAGTAGGTCTCATCACTTCTAATACAGTATGAATGTTGTATATCTTGTTTACTGGTCTCTTTCCTGCACTACAAGGCAAGTTCTGGGATGGCAAGGATTTCTACCTCTTTTGCTTAATGCTAGGTCTTTAGTGCCTAGAGTGCCTGGGAGCAGCAGGTGTTTGACAGATACTTGCTGAATTGAATCAATTACGCTGCAGGTGGTTCTCTTCAGGCCTCACATATTTCCCTCTCCCCACTCTCCCATTCAAGTTCTGGCTTCTAGATTCTTCATTCCCACTGCTTCTCCCCTTTTCCTGGCTCTGCCTGAGACCCTCCTATCTCTTGTGTAATGGGCTCCAGACACCAGTCAGGAGGGGAGACTGGAAAGCAACTGGCTCCATCCTCCATGATCACCAATACCTTGAGCAAAAATCAGTGGGGAAAGGGAGTGTCGTTAAGGCTTGGGTGACTCTGAATGGCATGCAGAGGCGGTGCTTTTCTTGGTTCACCCACCCTTGCTTCTCAGGGTGGAAAAGCCACCTGGTTGAGGGTCTGCAGGCTGGTTAGGCTGATGCCTCGGTTCAACTCTGACTCCTCCACTTCTAGCCTGTGAAGCCTCAGTAAAGTCTCTCCCTGTCCACACACCTCCAGTGCACTGCTGACCACTCACTGTTGCTGTAAAGATTCAGTACGCTAAGGGGCGCCTGGGTGGCTCAGTTGGTTAAGCATCTGCCTTTGGCTCAGGTCATGATCCTAGGGTCCTGGGATTGAGACCCTTGTGCTCCCTGCTCAGCAGGGGAATCTGCTTCTTCTTCTCCCGTTTCCCCTGCTTGCGCTGTCAAATAAATGAAATCTTAAAAACAAACAAACAAAAAAAAACTTAGTAATGTTAAAAAAGAAACAGGCCGGGGCGCCTGGGTGGCTCAGTGGGTTAAAGCCTCTGCCTTTGGCTCAGGTCATGGTCTCAGGGTCCTGGGATCAAGCCCCGCATCGGGCTCTCTGCTCAGTGGGGAGCCTACTTCCTCCTCTCTGCCTACTTGTGATCTTTGTCTGTCAAATAAATAAAATCTTAAAAAAAAAAAAAGGCCCCAAATAGTCACTTGTGCTAAGCCCCCAGTAAGCGACCCAAGGGGTAATATCTAACCTAACTGGTTTCAAATATTTTTTAAGATTTTATTTATTTATTTGACAGAGAGAGAGATCACAAGTAGGCAGAGAGAGAGAGGAGGAAGCAGGCTCCCCGCTGAGCAGGGAGCCCGATGCGGGGCTCGATCCCAGAACCCCGGAATCACGACGTGAGCTGAAGGCAGAGGCTTAACAACTGAGCCACCCAGGGACCCCTAACCTAACTGGTCTCAGCCTCTCCAGGAACGTGACCTGACTGAACCTACCTGGACCTGGTCAGCATCTAGCGAGGCAACCCCTGACCCTGCCTGAAACAACCCGCTCTCTGCCAGGAACTTCCTTTTCTGGCCCACGTCAGTCTACACGGCCTTCCACCGTCTACAGCCCCCGGAGCCCCTCCCTCCCCGCCGACCGGCTGCTGCCCGGCTCAGGAATTGTTGAACAGAGCCAGTCCCGTCTTCAGACTCACTCACATGGGTCCTACCCGTACCCGAAGGAAAGCCGCGCGGTCCGCGACACGACCTGGGCTGAAGCGAGCCACGGCAGAGGCTCTGCTCTGCTCAACACCCCGAAGCACGGTCAGCCTTCCGAGACCGCCGGTCCGCCGTTCAGGCCACGGTTCTGCTTCACACGGCGGCGCAGGTCCACGCCGCCTCCCGCAGGCCCAGGAGGCGGGCTCTTCACTTAGCAAGTGACCGACCGGCTCGCCTGGGCCCGGCGCAATGGCCGGCTGCGGCGGGAAGCCCTCTGGCTCCGCGGCCCTCAATTCCGGGGCCAGGTCTAGGTCTCCAGCCCTCACCCGCCACAGACAAACGGAGAACGCCGCCGCCACGTGACACGAGGTCACGTGTCCTAGAAGAGGCGCGATCATGTGCTCCCGAAGCCCGCTCGGTCACATGATCTCTGAGACCAATCCCTGCGGCCGGAACGGGCGGGGAGGGGGGGACTTGGGATTGGCCCATTCCAGCTAGGGGCGGGACTTCGCGCGGAGGCGGGGAAGTCTTGCTAGTCCCTCCCCACCCACCTGTTATCCGCGTGAATCTCGCTCTCCCGCGAGATTTGACATCGGGCTGCGGCCTGTAGCCTCAAGGTGCACGGCGCGGGAGCGGGGCTGTCGCGTTTGAGGGTGAACCTGGCGCGCCGCTTGCGTCATTTTTCTGAGCCGGCGGTGAGGTTAGACCTCTTCTCGCCCTGGAAGCTGTGCTGGCCTCCGCCCTTTTGTCTTGTTTCTGGAGAAAGGGGCAAGTGCCTTAGCGTGGACGCAGGCGCCTCCCACCGTCCTCCCTCCCCTGCCTCTGACACTTGTCCCCTGGGTAGGCTCCTTGCCGCTCCTGTCGCGAAGCCGCTGTTCTTCCTCACGTTCGTCGTGGCCTGGCTGGGGCTCCTGGCACTCACGTGGTTTTTATTGTTCCAGCCGGGCTAGGGACACTCAGGCCGTGGTCCTTGGCTGGGCTTCTGGGGGCTGGAACCCCCTTAACACTACATGCCGGGCGGGCTGTGGGTGCCCCTGTCGTTGGGGGTGGGGTGGCTTTCGTCAGATTCTCTGATCAGCGCCGCGAGGCCCAGCGGCGTCTGCCGCGGACGCTCCGACGCTCCGAGATGGCTGAGAGTGTCCCCGCCGCGCTTCTCCCCACAGCCCTGTGCACCCATCCCCGTCTGGTCCCGCGGGGAGGCTGCGTCCCCTGCACACCGTTTTGGTGGCACTCCTCCCCGCTGGGACCACGGATGTTTGTTCCTTCATCTTTCCGTCGGGCGCCGACTGAGCTTGCGAACGGCTGGGGCAGGCGCGCTGAAGGAGAAGGAGCTGATCGAGTCGGGGCCAGGTCCGCTTGTCACTGGAGGAAACTAGAGAAGAAGCAAAGCCCGCGTTTTGAGCCTGGGAGGGTTGTTGGGCAGAGGGCAGACTGGCGAGGGGGGCGTTTTTGGAAGACTCCTCTGACTGCAGGCGGAGCCCGATGGCCGCCCGCGGGAGGCGTGGAGGGCAGCAGGGAGTTGGGTAGGCGGGAGACAGCTGAGCAAGGTTCGGGAGCAGAAACCTGAACGCTTCCGGAGCCTTTCTGGGTCTCAGTTTGTCCCTCTGTGAAGTATGGAGGTTGGACTCCACCCCTGGCTCAAAGTCCGCCTTCCAGGCCGAAGAGAATTTGTACGTGATTACAGCGGGGAGAGGGAAGGAAGAAAGGGAGGGCGACGGGACAGAGGGAGGCGGAGAGAGCATACACAAAGGGGACTTGGAAGAGCAGGTTCCAGGGCAGAGCAGGACCCAGAGGCCAGGTCAGAGAGCCGTCCCTGGATTCAGACCCTGGATCGTACTGCCGTCTGACCTTGGGCAGTTCACCCAGCTCCCTAGGCCTCAGGTTCTGCTTGATACGGGGATCCTAGTAATATTGATGCTAGGTGACACTGTCTTTGGGTTTTAGGGGATACCATAGGATGCTGTAACTAAAAAAATACTCATTGACTTATATACATATAAAATAATTTCTGGAAAGATACACAGATTGGTGACACGGTTTGCCTCATGGGAGTTGAACTCGGTGGCTGGCTGGTGTCGTGGGGGGACAGCACAGAGGATTGGAAGCAAACTTTCTTTTATTCTTTTGGAACTTTGAGCAATATGGCAAGTCAGAGAGAGATGTCAGGTCTTCATGTCTCCACACTGGTCATGGCTGTGTACACATCAGACCTGAAGGCAGAGGAAACATTAGAAGGGCATGTTCTGAGTTCTACCGACCACCAAAGGGAGCCCTCTGCGAGGCTCACTCCCAGGACCATGGGATCATGACCTGAGATGAAGGCAGATGCTTAACCGACTGAACCACCCACACACCCCACTTTAAAAATTTTTTAAAAAGATTTATTTAAGAGAGAGAGAGAGAGACAAAGATAGCAAGGGGAGGGGTGAGGGAGAGGGAGAGAAGAAAACTCCCCAATGAATGCAAAGCACAACATGGGGCTTGATCTCATGACCCTGAGATCATGATCTGAACTGATATCAAAAGGTGAACACTTAACCAGATGAGCCCCCAGGTTCCCAGTTATGCAGCTTTTTATGTTGGAAATTTAAGTTACTTAAGTATTTTTGATGTAGATTTTGAATGCTATGAATTTACTTCTGAGTACAACGTTGGCTGCATCCAATAGATTCTGATATGTCATAGTTTTGTTACTATTATTTTTAGAAATGCTGCATCAAATTTACATTCTCTTGATCTTAGAGTTACTTAGTGGCTTAAAATTTCTAGGTGGAAAGACCTTTGAGGAAATTTTGTTCTTAATTTCCAGTTTTGTCACATGGTGATCAGGGTAATGTTGCATTATTCTGTTTGGAATTTCAGATTTTTGTGGCATAGTATATGATCAGTTTTCATAAGTGTTACAGGTGAACTTGAAAAGCAGTGCTCTCTGGTTTAAAGACTAGAGTTTAGGGGTACCTAGGCTCCCCCCCCCCCTTTAAGATTTTATTTATTTCTTTGACAGTGGGAGAGGGAGAAGCAGGCTCCCCGTGGAGCAGGGGACCTGATGCAGGGCTTGATCCCATGACTCCAGAATCATGATCTGAGCCGGAGGCAGACACTAAACCAAATGAGCCACGCAGGTGCCCCTAAATACACAAAAATCTTTTTAAAAAGTTAATAAAGACTAGAGTTTAATGTCCACCTGCACTATCCACCTTATTATTTTATTTAGATCTTCTTTCCTTTTTTTTTTTTTTTTTGCCTCACTTGGTCTTGGCAATGCCCAGTCCCAGCCTGGACACCCTAGTCCAAGGAGCAGCGGGGACTTCATACCCATGGGGGTTCTGTGCCTCTCAGCCACCCTCGTTCCCTTGCCTGTGACCCCCATCCTCAGCTCACATTCCACTTGAGGGACTTAAGTGTCAGTTGCCACCTCTAATCTTATTGACCCCCTGTGCAGAATTCTTTCATACCTTCTCCCTGCCTCTAGGCTGAAGTCCAAATCCCTTAAAAGAATTGGTGGGCTTCAGTGACCCAGCCCTAGAGAAGGCTGCAGCCTCATTTCATGGCCACTCTCCCTGGCCACTCTGGTGACAGCCTAGCTCCAGCAAAACTTCATGCCTCCCCCTTCCATGGATCTCTGTGTGCGTCCCTTTGCTTGGAACATCCCTCACTCTCATGGGGGAAGCCCAGGGGAAGCCCTGCCCCCCATCACCCTGCCCACTCCTTGTCGTGACACTCACAGCTGAGCTTGATTTGTTGGGCTGTTCTGGTTACACAGAAGCAAGGATGTCTGTGTTGCTCATCAGCTCTGTCATGCTGAGCACGCAAATGTTGCAATGGGCAAGTATCCTCTCCCCTATAGCCCTTCCTGCTGTAGGCACACGGCCAGTCCCTGGTGTGTGTCCTAGCCCCGTGCACCCTCACCCACCTAACACAGTGAGCAAAAGACTCTGTTGTGTGGGGATGGAGCTGAGCATTGGGGACACAATGAAAAAGCAGCCGAGGTCCCTGTCTACTGGCAGAGGCACTCAACTAAGGAGCAAATCGAATTACAGCTTGTATCAGGGGTCAGAAGGAAATGGGGAGTTCCCAATTTTGGCAGGGTGGTCAGAGAAGGCCTCTCTGAAGAGAAAACACTGACGTTTACATATGTAGGAGAGGAAAAAAGTCAGCCATGCTACTCTGGGGATGGGGTGGGGGCAATGAGGGCTGGTGCAAAGGCCCTGGGGTGGGAAAGAGGTGAGAAAGGGAGGCCAGTGACAGAACACATGGGACATGGGCCAGAGGCAGCTGCAGATGTTGACAGGAATCAGATCAGAGAGATCCTGGAGCCTCTGGGAAGGAGATCAGGCTTCATTTGAGTACCATGGGAAGCCATTCAAGGGGTTTCAACAAGAGGGTGATGTGATCACTGTTTTGAGATGCTCCAGAGAGAGGGCTCTCACGCCATTAAGGGAAGGGTGGGAGCAAAGCTGGGGCAGAGAGATGTGTCCTGGTGTGGGGAAGACTCCAGGCTGGGTTTCTGGTGTGGCTGTGTGGGTGGGGCTGTGCCCCACCAGATGGAGACAGCTGCAGGGCGGGGCTGGTGAGGCAGGCAGGAGTGGCAGGTCCTTCCTGCCCTGATCCTGAGTGCCATGGGTGTCAAGGTCATCCCAGGCACCCTGATGCCCCAGTGTCCACAGGTCCCGACATCTGTTCATTGGAATTCTTCTGTCCTCATTTAGGTCAGATCTTCACTCTGGGAGGCTGGGTTTCATTTTGATTTTTTTTTTCTTATACTCAAATTTTATAAGGTCAACTGGTGGAAAATATGGGCACTTTTTTTTTTTTCAAAGATTTTATTTATTTGACAGAGAGAGAGAGAGAGATCACAAGTAGGGAGAGAGGCAGATGGGGGGGGAGCAGGCTCCCTGCTGAGCAGAGAGCCCGATGTGGGGCTTGATCCCAGGACCCTGGGATCATGACCCGAGCCGAAGGCAGAGGCTTAATCCATTGAGCCACCCAGGCACACCCACTTTTTTTTTTTTTAAGACAGAAAATGTGTGGCTATGGATGACTGAGCATTTCTGGCTCATGTACAGTGCCATCCTGTACAACAGACTGAAAATGACTCCAAAGGCTTTTTCCAAGTGTTCTGAGACACTCAGGTTTTGATATGGGAAAGTTTTTCTATTTGGGAATTATCTGAATTTTTACTTAGTAAAGTGAAAATGTTCCCATAAGAGGCTCACTATCTATCTCAAATAAATCTTTTGAATATGCAATTCCTAGAGACATTAAAAAAAATTCCACAACCTAGAAAGAATGCAGAAAGGACTGCCCCTAAGTCTAGGACTCTGAGGTCTGATTAAACACGTCCAACCCCGGGGCTCCTGGGCAGTTTAGTGGGTTGAGCATCAAGCTCTTGATTTCACCTCAGGTCATGATCTCAGGGGCATGAGCTCAAGCCTGGTATCGGGCTCCATGCTCAGTGTGGAGTCTGCTTAAGATTCTCTCTCCCTCTCCCTGTGCCCCTCCCCCTGCTCATGCTCTCACTCTCTCAAATAAAATCTTGGAAAAAAAAAACCCCAAAAAACCCATGTCCAACCAGCTGGGTTGTAGCACTCCCTAGTGAGGGGCTTTTTTCTCTGAGCTGACTTCATTTTCTGTAAAACAAGGGCTTTGAGGTAGACTAAGGTTTCTAGAATTCTGGATTTCCCAGGTCAGGAGGCCAATCACTATTGTTGTATTATTAACACTTTCTGGGGGGGATGGGGGGACACAGTATCGCCAACTGTTTTCAAGTATGGAATTATAAAAGAAATCACAATTAACGTTTACCAGTTGGGGAAGGTAGAGTTTAGAACCCAAAGAGGAGGGAAAGTACGTTCGATAAAGAATAAGACTTTAACGCCATTCATTTTCCGAGGGACCGGCCTATGTGCTCAGCACTAGTGTGCAGACTGGTGATGGGGGCCTGAGTCTGGTCAGCGGAGATCTGACACGGGGCCCAGCGTCACTTAGCTGGAGACCGGGTCTCACCTTGGGACCACGTCCGCACGGGGGGCTGGGAGATGCGGGTTCCGCCCAGGCTCTGCTCTACGCTGCTGGAGCCTCTGGGGCCCCGGGTCTCCTCACCAATGCTGTGCCTGCTGGGACCTGAAGTCGTGCCAGTGTCCAGGCTGGAGAAAATGCTAGTAGGAGAAGATGCCAGCAACTGTTAATTGACTCCATTCTAGTTTGCGGAGGGGGCCCGTGGTATCCGTTATGCTGTGAATGAATGAATGGGATTGAGATTCCTGCCTTCTAGAGACTTTGCCTGGGCCCTCATGTTGCTGGTACCCAGGGCCAGTGGAGCAGTAAACGTGCCTGAACGTGAGGCATGGTTCCCGTGTTTACTTCCCTTTGACGCTAAATACAAGTCACCTCTTAGCCACTTCAAGGTACTGAGTGGCTCCCCCCAGGGCTGCCGAGAGCGGCCCATATGTTTTAGGGTCTGTTCTTTTTCCACCAGCAGGTTGCTAGCCTTGTCTCCGAATCCTCTACCTTCTCAGTGGGTTAACGGGCCCCTTCTCTGGCTGGCTGCACGTGGTTGCATGTGGCTGTGCCCTTGCCGGCTGTGACCTTGGCCGTGAGTGAACCTCTCTGCACTTACAGCTCCCTGTCTGTGAGGATTGCGGTGTGATGAAGGGATCCCCTTGCCCCAGGAGAGGGTTGGCCGTTGCCCCAGCTCCTGGCAGGCTGCCCCGAGCCCTGGGGAAGTCCTGCTAGATGGGGCTTTTTGTCTCCCTGGGGCCTTAAGGCCACGCCGGCCAGTCCACGGTAACATCAGGATCTGGCGTGTGGTTGTGGGCTGCACTGTCAGCCCAGCGCCTGGAGCCCCTGCAAGTGTGACTGTCCCCCTGAAACCCCGGACACCCAGATTCTTCCTTGGGCTTTTCCCTGGTTGGCCCCATGCACGTAGAGCTGCTGGCCGGAGGAGTAACCTTGGGGAGAGGGCAAGTGGGCCCTGCCCGAGGCAGCCTTTCCTCTTGCTGACCTTAACCTGTGTCCCTGGCGGTCATAAAGGGTGACCAGACCAAGGGTACAGCAGTTTTGCTTCCTTCTGGGTCCTTCCAGGGAGTTATTGCACCCATGGTGGTCTTGGGGACGTCCCCCATGCGAAAGCAGCCCTTCGGCCATCACTCTCAGTGGCGCCCACAGGCTCTCGTAAGCCCATTCCTCTGTCTGTCGTGCTGGTTGACCCTGACCTGCTCTCACGCTGGGGCTTCACTCATGGGTCACTCCACGTGGCAGTCTTTTTATCCTGGTCTTTTTGAAACTCGTGAGGACATGGTTCAGGAAGAAGCAACCTTTGGCTCTCCTAGCACAAACTTAGCCACAGAATCATCTGGATTTTGACAGCATCAAACAAAAGAAAACAATTCATGGAACGGTAGGACCCCCCCTTTTTTTTTTTTTTTAAAGATTTTACTTATGTATTTGACAGAGATCACAAGTAGGCAGAGAGGCAGGCTGGGGTGGGGGTAGGGAAGCAGGCTCCCCACTGAGCAGAGAGCCCGATGCAGGGCTCGATCCCAGGACCCCGGGATCATGACCTGAGCCGAAGGCAGAGGCTTTACCCACTGAGCCACCCAGGCGCCCTATGGAATAGTAGGACTTCTTAGAGATGTCATTCGCTTTTTAGCTCGAGAGCAGCCAGTGAATATGGCCTCGGGAGTCAGCCTGGATTTTGTGCCTGGCGTTCTGGCTCGCGAGAGGCCCCAGCCTCAGGATCCCTTCTTGCTCAGGAGGCATCCCAGCTCTGGTGGCGGAGCCTCGGGTGGCACGCTCACCTTGGGCTGACTTCATGGCCGAGGAGCTGCTTTTCACAAGGTCGAAACTCCTCTCCTTCGGTGTGTGGGGAAGGTACGCTCCTCTGCCGTGCCTTAGCGGCACGAGGGGCTCCAGGAGAAAACACCGGAGAAAAGGAGCCATCGCTGGTTACCAGGTGCCCTTACATCTACATTCCACCGGAGGCCGAGTTCTCCAAGATGCATTTTGGAGACAGTAACGAAGGCGCTGATGAGGTGACCGCACCTGAGTGAGGCGGACAGGGAACCTTAGGGCTGACCCCTCAGCGCCATGCTTTAAGTGCCCAGGCCCCTCAGCACCCCCAGGGACCCACAGCCCAACGCTGTGCGTGGTGCCGGTGTGAGCGCGTCGGAGTGCACATGTGGGAGAGGCAGGGAGAGGTGGAGCACCTCCGTGAGACGCCTCCAGGGCCAGACCCGCTGCATAAAAGCGATTTCCTGAATATGCCTGATTCCAGGGGTTCCTCGAAGCTCTGTGGGCACCCTGCTCGCTGTTACTCCCCCAGACAATGGGGTGTTCACCCGAGTGTCTCTCACTGGCTGTTCTTACTACAGGAACCTAGGTGGCTTTCTTTGGTGGCCCTAAGCCAGGAGGTGGAGATTAACTGGACTTACTGTGGTCATTTCACAAGACTGCGCGTGAGTACGCTGCCCCTGGGACTGGCACCGAGCTGAGTGCCAAATGCAACTCGGGAAAACTGGGGAAAAAAAAAAAAAAAAGATGGGTCAGAAAATTCTTGTGACTGACTGGTAATCGGTTGTGTGTCATCCTAAACCACGAAGCTGAGTTCAGCTCCAGCTGAAATCTACCGAGCTGTTTCCAAAGGCCCACACGAGGAAACCAGGCCGTGTTTCCCCTGAGCTGGGTATGATCATAAGAAAGAGCAGTTCGGGGGGCACCTGGGTGGCTCAGGTCATGATCTCCGGGTCCTGGGAAAAAAAAAGAAAAGATGAATTAGAGATTCTTTCCTCCACTCCCGCAAAGTGCCGTGCGATTGCCGTCACGCTTTTGTAAAAAGCACGGAGACCCGAGCCTGCGGGCCAGAGCGGGTGGCGTCTGCCTCTAGTCCTCCCATCTCCTCCTCTAAAGAAGTCAGTCTTGGTGGATTTCAAACTTTTGGATGGTGGAGCCCACTCTTCCCCGAAGTGAACTCTTACGTAAAAGCACGTGTACTAACAAAGGGCAGCTGAGGCTCTGACACGTTTCCGGGTCCCAAGGTGACACGAGGAAGCTGCCCAGGGCAGGAGCTCGCGAACCGGTGGTCTCCAAAGGGCTGAAAGCTGGAGAATGTGTCGGAGTTTCCGGACTCGTGAAACCATGACGAACCCTAAGCTTTCGGAAGCAGCTTCTGCAGCGTGTGTGAGGGTCGCCGGACGGGCTGGTTTGCGGGTTCCTCCAGTTCCAGAAGTGAAGGGCACGGTCAGAAGCCCTCCCGCGCGTGCTGGCGGCCCCCTCCCCCGCGCCCCCGGCTCCGCGGGACCCAGGGGTTCCTCCGGTGTGACACGGGGAGGGGGAGTGTGTGTGTGGGGGGACTCCGCGGCCACGCTGCGTGGGCTGAAACCTGGCGCCACTCGGTACTTCTGTGACCTCGGGCAAGTGACTTGCCCTCTGCGTGCCCGTCCTCACCCGTCAAGGAGGGGACCCTCGGCAGATGCTCCGGCGGGCGTGAGGGCTGAGTGGGCCCGCACCGCCTCCAGCGGCCCCAGCAGCAGGTGCTTCTCATGGAAGGAGGCACAGAGCAGGGTCCACCTGCCAGCCTGACACCGGAGCCATGCGACACTGGGCTCGGGGTGTGCGGCCACCTCCTGAGTTCCCTCAGGGGTCCCGACCCGCAGATGCTACCAGACACGGCGCTTCCCTGATTCCAGGATGGGAGGCAAGGGACGCCTCGTTCGAGGACACGACCAGCTCCTAGTGGCGCCGCATTTAGGGTGTCCTGCATGAAGTGGGGAACGTGCGGCTCTTCGAAGTGCCCCACAGAGTGACCATGGGCTCAGCCCTGCCACACGCCCCAGCTCCAGAGCCACGTGTCCTGTACTCCCCCCAACCCAGGAGAAGGGCCTTGGGAGACCATGTGACCGATGGGGATGGAGGTGCACAGGTCACCCCCTGCCTGCTGGAATGTCGACCCAGCGTGGTGGCCAAGGACATGGGTGGCTTGTGGCAATGGCTCAAGGAGACACCTTGAGTCTTGGCCTCCTTTGTTGACTTTTTTTTTTTTTAAAGATTTTTAAAAATTTATTTGACAGAGATCACAAGTAGGCAGAGCAGCAGGCAGAGAGAGGGGGGGAAGCAGGCTCCCCGCTGAGCAGAGAGCCCGACGTGGGGCTCGATCCCAGAGAGCCCGACGTGGGGCTCGATCCCAGGACCTCGGGATCATGACCTGAGCCGAAGGCAGAGGCTTTAACCCACTGAGCCACCCAGGCGCCCCCTTTGTTGACTTTTCACTCACAGCCTCAGCGAGACTGAGGGTTCCCCATCAGGAAGGGGGTGGGTGAGCTGAGACCCTGGATTCGGATTCCCTGTGATTCTACTCTGTCTGCAAGATACCGGTTTCTTTTCAAGAATCAGTTTAAGCATCGTGATTCGGGCTCAGATAATTCCATTTCTATAAATTGTGCTCTGACTCACGTTTGCCTCTTCAAAGATGAGTGGGGGCGGAGAAAGGCACCTCTACTTTTTTCCCGGAGGGAGGTGAGCCACGAACTCACGGAGCGAGCCGGGGAAGCTGGGCTGGGGCCTCTGCTCCCCATCTCCCGGTCGGCGGCCCCAGCAAGGATGTCCTCTTGCCCGAAGGGAGGCCTGCTAACCCGCCAGGCCCGGCTGGCCTGACACCATGGCTAAATTTAGTTTCATGATGAGCAATAAAATTCACATGTTCTTTATTTAGTCCATATAATACACCATTTTTAGAGGTTTTTTTTTTTCTTTAAATTGGATAAAAGAGCATATTAAATGGCACGTGTATGAAGTTTTCTCTTCATAAACAATGTCGGAACAAAAAGTCTTGAATTACAAAATGTTAAAAAATATGTAGGTACTTAACATTTCACTAAAGCGTAAAGTTACAGATATCCTCTAAAGAAAAATAATTGTGCCACTTACCTATTTTTGCTGTTTCTATGAACTTTTTTTATTCTGTACATAGGACATTTTGTACAAAATATGAAGTCTACATTTTTATTACTTGTTACCATAAAACAAAGATACAATGTATGTACAATATTAAAAGGAAGCCATACTAAAGCCAACTAAAAAGACACTCGGGATAGTGACATTTCTGATGTACAGATACATTTTGGAAAGAGTGAAGATGCCGAACGCAGAACTTTATGAAGAAAAACAGTCACCAGTTTATTTTCAATGTAGTACTTTTTGAAATCAGTTTGGTACAGAATAAACAGTGTATCTATATAATAATACGTAAGTTGAACAATTAGCACAGGGAATCTGAGTACTAACTAGGAAAACTTTAATAGGCCAAAATATTAAATAATAGTCTTGTCAAAGAAAATTAGTCTCTCTCAAAACTCCCCCCCCCCTTTTTGGTGAATGTTTGTCTTCAATAAAGAGCAGAAATAAAACCTAGACAAAACAGTGTTCTTACAGTTTGAGCTTTATACAGTCACCCAAATCGTGGATATTTTGCTTTTTACCTAGGGCAGAAGAGAGTCTTCCTAGAACCCTCTCTCACACACATACTGAACATCCAAAATCAAGGATATTTGAGAATCTATCAGCTAAAGACGGAAGTTCAAACAATGGTATATCAAAATATAGAAGACGCTGCTTTATACAATAAAAAGCACCCTTTTTCCTTCAAAAGGAAAAGGCATCTAAACTTTTTTTAAATTATAGATTTCATAATGGTAAAATGGATAGATTGCTTGTCAAGTTTCTCAGGAAGTGTTCTTCTCGAAAAGTGGCCTTTCCCACTTTCAGCTGGGGCAATCTTTTTAGTTAGTACTTGACTTGGCTCCTAGCCCAAAACCCCCCCCCCAAAATGACCTTCCTCCAGGGACACAAGGAAATCAACATCGTGTGTGGACGTAAGTGACACCAGGGGCAGCAGGCACCACGGCTGGGGGACCGTGTCTGCTTTCCACAACATTTCCGTGGACACCCGAGACCTCGATTAAAATAAAAGAAGCCATGTTTTATCTTTTTATGCATCAAGACATTTAACATGAACTTAATCTCATCTTATGCCAGAGACAAGAGAAAGGAGAGTCATTTGTTTAGAATAGGGACGGGTCTCCAACAGCTCTCAAGGGGGATAAATAAGTCAAAACACGGGCCACCCTGAGAGAGATACAGAGCAGACGAAGCACTAAGAGTAGAGGTTTTTCTCCTCGTGCTATTCCATTCCAAACGAAAAGCTCGACACATGCAAGGAAGTCCGTGAAACTTAATAGCAGCATTTGAAGACCAATGGGGACTTAGACGCTGTATCTCCCTCATGAGGTGTTTATAATGTGTGCTCTGTTCACCCGGACAGGGTCACAGTAAGCCCTCGCGCCGCCGCTGCCTCTGCCCGCTGGCGCCTGGGGACCACGTCCCGGCAGCCAGGGGACACCAGGGCGGCGCCCTGCATGGACCGGGGCGGGCATTCTTGTTACTTTCCGCCCAGAGGCAGACTGCAGCTCGTGATGGGCCAAAATCTGGCCCGACTCAAGATGATCTCGTTCTGACCTTCTATAAAATGTAGAAAATGGATTCTCAGAGATGATAACTTTATTAATTCTAGAGCCTTGTGAAAGGGCAACAATGTTTAGAGAAAATAAAAGTCTGCAAACAAACCAAAAAAAAAAAAAAAAAAGGGACACATCATTTGAAAATTCCAATTCCAGTCAAGGTAGGCAGAGAAAGCTCTCTTTTAAGGTAAGTTTTTCCTGTGAGCTTAACTCCTGGGGTCCCTGGTGCTGGGCCCCAGGCTTGGAAATATGGCTTTAGTGGTACACAAAAGAAGTGACAGTGCACAGATGTCACCATCAAAGGAAAGAGATACCATCTGGAAACACGGCGGCCGAGGATTGTCATGTCACTTTTCTCAGGAAGTCATGTTAGATCGAGGTCAGCAAATACCCATCTCAGTGAGATAAAAAGAAAGGAAGAAAAAGAAAGAGAGGAGGAGGGAAAGAAAGAGAGAGAGAAGCTACTGGCGTAACAATCACAGAGAAACAACAGAAAAGGTTTGTAAAGTCTTCAGAAATAGGTAATAATTTTTGAAGTGTTCCTTTGATTTGCAGAGCAGTATTACCATAGAAGCACTTGTATAAATGATCACGAATTCCGGCTGGGTAGAACGTGAAGAGGATGGCCAGGGTGCTCTCCTTAGCTCTGATTTTGGGCAACAGTCTTACGGGGGCTGCGCTGGGGCTGGGCCCACTGGCGGGGGACGCGGCCGGCAGCCCTCGGCTCTGCCGACCCATCCGAGAAGCCACCATTGTTTGAACTCCTAATCTCGAGCTGAGGCAGAAGTGCATTATTGCCTACAGAACGGGGTCGAAGAAAGCTCTGACTCTGAGTGTAACTGATTTGTATGGCACAAAAAGGATGTACTTTCTACAGAATCCGGGAAGGAACAGGCACCCCCAGGCCGCAGCGGTCCTCCGGGGGGCTAGCGCCCGTCCTGGGAGACCAGCTCGTCAGCTCTGCAGTGAGCCTCCAAGGCGCTCTTGGTGTGGCGGTCCTGAGGCAGCTCCGACTTGCGGCGCATGACAGGCCGGTCCTTCTTCAGATCTTTCTGTGCCTGGAATTACAAAGGCAGCGGCGTTGGCTACGAGTGAAGCCGTCGGAGGACGGAGCTCATGTCCGCGCGCTAAGTCAAAGGGCAGCCGTGAGCCGGGTGCCCAGTACCCGCATTCTAAGACCGACAGAGGAACAGGCGCCCCAAACCGGGCGCGGCCCCCCCCAGCGGTGACCTAGCGGCCAGTGGGAAGGGCGGTGCGCACACAACACTGGCAGTTTGGGTTCCTAGAAAAGCGTCGTTCCGTACCCAGTACTCGGGACCTCTGTGTTTTTCAAGTTCATTGTTCTAGGAAATGTCCTCAGTAGCAAACGCCCGGTGCAGCGAATGCTACTGAAGGCGTCTTTGTGGCCGTGGCCATTACAGAAGCCGTTCGGAAAGTGGAAGTTTCCTCTAGAGGGAGATACAAAGAATGAATGAAAACCACATTGAAACTGGATTTAAAGAAAAGGTCCAAAACGTCTATTCAATTAGAAAAAAAGGTCCTTAGAGTAAGAGAGATTAAGTGGGTCACTGTGGGGAACAAACCCGCTAGAACTTCAAAAGAACGGTACTTAATTACGCACATAAAATTTCCTAGTATTAAGAATAAGAAATAAAAGATTCCTTCCTCCGCAACACTGTCTTCCTGAAGTTTAGGACATTGTGGTTTTACTTAAAAAAAAAAAAGAAAAAAAAGAATCCTAGTTTTGCACAAGGATTTAGAGAACCGCGTCTGCTACGGAGGCGGGGCGGGGGCTGCTGATGCAGGGGGTTTACGCCGAAGGCACCCGTTCCCGTAAGTAACGGGTGAACAAGTCAGTCGGTTTCGGGGCAGGGCCAGGGCATCCGCACCAGTATTTCTGAAACAAGACAAGCCACGGAAATCATCTGAACACAGCGTCGGCACCAGAGGACTGCCTGTTCGCTTTACACGTCAGCCAGAAGCAAGCGCTCCTGCTTGGCGTCTCCATCGACAAGACAGACTTTAGAGAGAACGTACTGACCTCCGTGGGAGTGAACAAGAGCCTTATCGGAGAAAACGCATTTCAAGTCCATCGTCTGACAACCAAAGGGACGAAAAGCACAGCCACCTCCCAGAGTCTGGGGATACCTAACCTCCGCGTAAAGTACGCTTCTCCTGGCTTTTAGAACCAATTCCAGAACCCACAGAAGCCAAAGGTGGAAAGTTCACGTTTTTGCAGAGCTAAGTATTTCTCAGGGTTCTTTGCAGATTTATCTGTGGAAAAGGCAGGGACATCAAGGTTTAGAAAGAGCCTTGTGTGACGTTCTGGGACTATTTCTAGAAACGTGATGTGAATATTCACACTCATTTATGAGAAAGGCGGGAGTCTGGCTTTTTGGCCCTGGAGGTTAGCGCTGGCGGCTTTGGGAGAAGCCCCCCCCGTCAGGGGGCTGTGAAGGGCACAGCGCCGGGCGTGTCTGCTTTGGGCCCACAAGGAACCCAAGAGAGAACAATTCTACCCTGAAAACAAAGCCAAGCGACGCCAAGCCAGACCCAGACTTTCGCAGACTCGGTATAGTTCACCCCCGCCGAAGCAGGCCTTCCGAAGAGAAGAAAAAGGCCAGAAGGCAGAAAAAGGCCACGGTCGAACGGTGGAACTGGAACCAGAAGTGCTAACGCAGAGAACACACAGGACCTGGGAACATCTGCAAGGACAGCGGGCCGGACGCGCCTGGCCGTCCTGTGCAGGCAGCTCGGACTGCGGTGTCAGGCAGGGCGTGACAAGAGGAGAAGATCAGAAAGACAGCAGGCGGGGAAGGACGACAGGGCGTGCGCACGGTCACCCCGAAGGGGCAGGCTGGGAGAGGGGGCGTGTGGGCCGTGGGCCGACGCGGCAAGCAGGTGGAGCGTGCGGCCCGGCCTCCGTCTGCCGCGTGTGCGCAGATCTACGAGGCCTGAGTTTCCATACAGGAAGTGGAAGCAGGACACGAGGGCTGGGCGAACATAATCGTGACGTTTTTACTATGCAGCTGAGGACACAGCTAACCCCCAAAATGTCTCAAGGGACCAGATTTGTCTTTACCATCAGCAGCTGGAATGACAGGAGAAAAGGGAAAATACTTCACGTACACAGTATTATTTGTCAAGTCTTGTCCCAAGCATACAAGCCGTAAGCACACTCTGTATATGGAGTAAGGAGTACCTTCACTTCCCACCTTTCCGTCTCTCTACACCTTCCTTATCTGCATGCTTGACACTGCTTTTCTCCCGACCGACTGTTAAAAATGAGAATTGTTAGCATTTTAAACGTCTCCGGTATAAATGTCATTCACATGAAATTTACTAATTCTCTTTGGATGTTCCATGGAGGGTTAGACAAGCTCCTCCCTACCCCCCTCCCCCAAAATAAAAATGCAAATTATGGTTCTGACAGGTCAATACCTAATTTCTCCACAGAATTCCAACCAACCACATCCCACTTCCTCCCCTCCTCTGCCATTTACCTCTCCCATGCGTCCCATCCTGGCCAACATTCAAGTCATTTTAAAGAAATGTGGAATTATTTTGGGAAAATAAAATTAGCCAGAGATAAAATTAAAAGGGCCCTGAAAATACTCAGACTTTTTATTTTTAATAAAATTTATTTAAAAATTAAATTAAATTTAATTAATTTAAAAATTAGAATTTTTAGCTATAACTTTTTATGTGATTTGGTCTCCAAATTGTGCACATAAAGTTCTCCTGCATCGAGGTATTTTTCTCCTTGCTTTAACAACAGTGTTTTGAGATTTTCAGGATACAGGGACTCCAACATTTTTCAAATTCAGGAGAGTCTATTATATCAAATATTATACCTACGAGACTGCACTAGAAATACCTTCACCTAGTTGGCTTGAAATGGGGCGGGATTCAATGGACTCACAAAAATCCATAACAAGTCCTAAAATCAGATGGTATTAGTCTTCCAGTTCCTTTCTTTTTCAAAGTTGTTTGGCTATTCTGGGTCCTTTGTGTTGCCATGTGGATATTAGAATCCATATGTCATTAAAAAAAAAAGTATGCTGGGGTTCTGATTGAGATCACATTAATTTGGGGAGAACGGGTGTTTTTTTCTATTTTTATTTATTTATTTGACAGAGCTCACAAGTAGGCAGAGAGGCAGGCAGAGAGGGAGGAGGAAGCAGGCTCCCTGCTGAGCAGAGAGCCTGATGTGGGGCTCGATCCCAGGACCCTGAGATCATGACCTGAGCCGAAGGCAGAAGCTTATCCCATCGAGTCACCCAGGCGCCCCTGAGAACGGGTGTTTTAATGCCATTGAGTCTTCAACTCAGGAGCGTGATCGTAGAGTTCTAAGAAATAATTATACAGAAAAATTAGTTACATCACCTCACCTCGCAAGAGTCACGGAATCACACACGCTACAGGAGTTCTCCAAGAACCACCTGTCGGCCTCGTATCAGTCAGAACCAGGTGGGTGCATGAGTAGAGACCGATCCTGAGTGCGCGGGACGGATCAACCAGGGCCATTTCCCACTCACGATAAGAACGCTATTTGGATTTGCCTTCTGGATCAAATACTTGATTCCTCATAGAGGAATCATAAATAAACCATAATTTATATGTTCTTTACATTTTGGACAAAGGACATTCTTTTCCTAGCATTAATTATGACCTGCAGTGGGCCAAAGGATGGACTAACTTCCCCCAAACTTCCAAACCCCAAATAATTAATGTGTCAGAATTGGCTTATAAACCATCAGTTTCCTGTCCATTGCTGAAAGGTCTACATGACTTAAACACTAAGGTGGTGGGGCACCTGGGTGACTCAGTCGTTAAGCGTCTGCCTTCGGCTCAGGTCATGATGATCCAAGGGTCCTGCATCAGGCTCCCAGCTCTGTGGGGAGTCTGTTTCTCTCTCTGACCTTCTCCCCTCTCATGCCCCCTTCTCTCTCTTAATAATAAATAAATAAATAAAAATCCTAATAAATAAATAATAAAATCTTTAAACAAAACAAAACAAAACACACAACACAACAAAAAAGCCCCCTCTAATGTTGTCCCAGATCCCAGGGCAGGGCTCCCGGTACGAGGGGCTTTGTTATCTTTGTCTGTAAGCACGGGGCGAGCTCTCATGTCTTTAGTACACTTGGAGCCACAAAATCAAAATGGCAATTTAAAAAATGACCTCAAATCCCTCTTCCAGTTAAAAAAAAGTGAAGCAGGAAAATGAATGTCCCCATAGGGAGGACAGAGAAAAGTGGGGATTTGAGATTTTTTTTTATTATATCTGTTCACTGCTAACAATTATGGACTCCAACTGAACTAAGTCAGAATAAGTCACTGACATCCACTGGGCGTGTACGGAGTTTCCCCACCGTATTTCTGGTATTGAAGTTTTGATCTCCTGCTAAGGCTGGGAGCTGGCTGGGCAAACAGGGGCATGAACGTGGTGGTCACTGCAGCCACCTCTTTGGGCAGAGCCCTGTGCAAAACGAGTCTGGCCCGATGCCGTCCGGTTGGGAAAAAAACAAAACAAAACATGTCCCAAGTATGGAACTCCAAATTCCCTAGTAGCCATGTTGAAAAAGTAAAAAGCAATGGGTGAAATGAATTTTAACAGTGTTTCAAAATTTTACCAAAACGTATCCATAGTGCTGTCGTCAACACACAAGCAAGAGTAAAAAATTACGAACGAGATGCTTCTGCATTCGCTCCTCCCGGTCGAGCCTGGGGGTTCCTGTGCTCTGGGCCGTCAGCACAGCTCGGTGCAGACGGCCACGCTGGGAGGGCTCGCGGCCCCGAGGCAGGACAGCGCGGTCTGGCCGGTGGCGGGCCTGTGTTCTCGCTGACGCCCCGTCCCGTCTGATCAAGTGGGGAGTGAAATTTGCCCGAGTTAAAACCTCTGCTCAAGTGAGATCTGAACGACACGGGCATCGCTACTCCGCCTGTGTCCAGCCACCCTGACCTTGGGCCCTTCGGAATCTTAGCACTGGGCGTCGTCAGGGATTCCTAAGGTTCCAGAGTCAGGAAGGCCCCCGGCCCCCCGAGAAACACGGCCAGGACGGGCTCCTCACGCACAGGCAGGACACCTGCCCTCTTTAAAGCCCCCACTGTGCGTGTGTTCCCAGCCCGGTAATGCGGGTCGGCCTCTGCCCCGGTGGCGGTCTGAACACGCGCCCCGCCACCGTGGGAACAAACCGCCCGAGCACGGGAGTCACCCCGACGAGGCCCCCGGCTCCCGCCCCTTCCCACCAGGCAGTGCCCTTCTGCTGTCGGGGAGGGAGACGGGGCTCGGCCCCAGGGCTGCCAGGGGCGGCCGACCGGGGACGTCCCCGGGCCAGAGCGCGAGCGGGAGGCTCCACGGGGAAGACAGTGGAACGACGCCACTTCCGCTCTGCAAAGCCTTCGGCTTCACGCTCCACGGACGGGCAGCGGCCGAGCCCGTTACTGGTGGGAATGAAGACAAGACTCACATCTCAGGCGCAGCCTTGAGACTTAACCATTTCTAGTCGTTTGCTCCCTGAGGTGCAGACAAGGTACCTCCCGCGAGCTGAGCCGGACCTGGTCCTGAGGGGGAGCCTGGCCAGAAGGCAGCGGCGGAGGGCGCGTCCCTCCTGCCGGGGCTCCGGTGCTCGGCCTCGGCCAAGCCCGCCACGGGCGCGCCCCGGCTTCGCTCTGTGCGTGTTACCTGGCGAGCCTCTTCGTTCGCGGCCTTTCTCAGCATCTGCACATCTTCCAATAAAGGCCCGTCTGTCTCCATTGCAACCGGAATGGTCACGGCGCTCGCTTGACTACACACTGCGTACTGCAATGCAAAGCGCGCGGTCACTCTCTGGGCGCGGGGCGCGGGCTGCAAGGCTCGCGTCCTGGCGGGGGCAAGTCTTCCCACCGGCGCCCCCCACCCCGGGGCCCTCTCCTGCAGCCCGTCGGGTAGCCGTTAAACCAGCCTGTGCCGCGGGGCCTCGGAAACCAGCCTGCTTCTACTCTTCCAGGCCCAGGGGCACCGGGTGGGACTGGGACGCCGGCTACAGCCTCCCCTCCAAGGCTCCCCTGGTCCCTGGGGCCGAGGGATGGTGGGGCGGTGCCCGCCGGGCAGCCTCACTCGAACTCGGTGGTGCACGAGCTCCCCTGGCCTGCTCTTCGTGCCTGCAGCCTCCCCTCCGGGCCCAGGCTGCGCACCTGCCCACCTCACTCTCCTGCCCCAAGCTCTAACTCCCTGGAGCTGTTATCCATCCGCCCCTCCGTCCACACGCCCTGTGTCTCCACCTCTAGCCAAACTCCATGACTCGCTTCTGCCCAACAGCTGGGCCACGCACTGCAAGCCCTGGCCGTGGAGCCTCGGCTCGGCCGGCTTCCTCCTTCCCAGGCCACAGGGCGCCCAGGCACCTGCCACAGCCACACACGCGAGAGCGCCTGGGTGCCTCCCCTTCTAGGCTCCAGACGTGTTGCTGCCAGAAAGAACTTTCTGAAATCCAAGTCTGACTAGACCACTTTGCTCTTTAGGACTCTAAGACCTGCACCTGTTTTCGGGGCTAAACACCCACATTTGTCCCCTCTCCAGCTGCTCCCAAGCACAGACCATACCCAGCCCCCCTCCTTCTTCGCCAACAGTCCACCTGTGCTCAACAGCCCGGCTTCCATCCTCTGCCCTCTCTGCCTTGAGAACCTTCCCCTGGATTCAGACTGGGTGGCTGAGACTTCCCCTGCGAGGGGTTCAGCCCTCTTGGTGGGGACACCGTGACTGTGGCCACCCCAGTGTGGCTTTCTGTGTCCCAGGTGGAGGCAGAAGCAGACCTCCTGCCCGCCTTCCTCTCTAGCACATCCTCGTGTGTGTTACGATCTGGCCATCTGAATGCATTCTCTCTGCCTCCACCTGGCTCCCCTCACGGATCCCTAAGCCCCTCGGAGCGGTGTCCTGTTCTCATCTTCGTATCTCGGGAAGGTTCCACAACTCAGGACACCCAGCTGGTGCCCATCTGCCGAGGGAAGCAGCTGTCTCCACGTTGCCGCACCCCCAGGGGCTCCCAGAAGCACAACTAAGCGCAGGACTCGTCGTGCCCATGCTGAGAGCAGCACAGGGCTCACAGTCCTCGCTGGGGCTCAGGGCGAAAAGAAGAAAGAAGGAGAATGTTACAAAATGGTCCCAGCCAAGGGGAGGGCCACAGAGCAGGCCCCGGCAGGAGAGGATTCTTACTAGGGATAAAACCGCCTGTCGAGGCTGGAGGCCACAGCACGGTCAAGGAACACACACGTCGCCCAGAGACGCCCACCTCTCAAGGGGAAGCGGCCAGCCGGGCCCCGCGCCCCAGGCCCGAGGCTGCACCCGAGGTTCACAGAAGCGCCTGTTTTCATGTCACACAATTCCGACCAGAGTCAAGGAGAAGCGAGCTCTAAACTGCTCCCCGGCCTCTTGGGTGGGCTAGGAAAACACATTCATGGGAGAAAGCCTCAGTACTCCCTGACTCGAACAAATTAAACCACGCGTGGTATGCAACAACTCCAGCCGAACCGCCACAACGGCCACGGCAAATGCGACCGAAAGTTCGGGAGGCTCCGCCGACGCCGACTCCCCGGGCCTCGCGGGACGGACGGCGCACGTCCGATCTGAGCAGGGGAGCCTCGGGGAGACTTCCAGACACCACTCAGGGGCAGAATTGCAGAAGAAGCCACGAACTCATACCTCAAGAAGGCAGACCTGAGACGGGGAGCCACGCTCGAAGACCCCACTGTTCTCACGACGGAAACAAGAAATACGCTGTAGTCCACACAACTCTCTGCTTCCTGAGGTCGTTGTGACAAAGGGCACACGGTGGCTGGAGTGTGGAAAAGATGCCCTCTCTCAAGTGAAGACCAAGTCCCGAGGCCTTGCTTCCAGCTCTGAGACGTTACTACCCCAGGAAGTACTTTCCCCGGGGACATAGCACCGGGGACTGCGCACGTAGATGGGACTCACGGGGGGTGACTCACACGGGTTCAACAAGGAGACGGTCAGCCCGGCGCCCTGAACGTCATGGTCACCACAGTGCCTGGCGAGCGCAGGCAAGGCCTGCCCGGGACGCCGCAGAGAGCAGCCCAGAGGAGTAAAAACGTCGTGTAAGAGAAATTCAGGAGCAGCTCAGGAAAAGGGAGACGAGAACAGTGTCTATTTCAGAAGGGACACCTGCTACCACACAGCAGCGAAAACCAGGCCACACCGGTTACACAACCCACCAGCTCTTTCCCGCTTGTGGCAGGAAGGCTTTGTGCGGGTTTTCATGAGATCATTTCTATATTCTCGGTAAGATAAATAGAAGCGGGCTCTCTGACTTGTGCATGGTTCACTCGTCTCAGGGTGTCGAGGTGGCGGGGGCGGGGGGCGGGGTCCAAGCCAGCCCCCTGCACGCGGCTGTCAGGCAGGGCCGCCCGCCTCCACCTGCCCCAGATTCCTGCTTTTCCTGTGTCTTCAAAACAAATGTATTTTAACCACACGCTCTGTTCCTGACAGCAGATGCCTGGAGCTGTCTGCCTGCACGGGGCACGCACGGGTTCACGGTCACCTCACAAGAGCGTTTCCATGGAGAGCACAGAACAGAGGCTGTAAAGGGGATGCTGCTGGGCTGTTCTATGCGGGGAGCGGGACCTCACTTAAGAAAGTCATTCCAGTTTCCGAAGGCTCAAGACTCCTGAATGTGGTTTTCTTGAGGGAAGTACAAGCGAGACGTCACACAGATCGAACACGTACGTTTCATAAACCTCTGCTCACGTGTCGCGTTTCAGGCGACGCCAGACTGAAAAACCGGCGGCGCGGGCTTAGCGAACGACCTGTGCACACGTCTCACCCAGGAAAAGCGGACTGCGTGGAATCCAGCCCACCTGCACGAGCCCTTTAGGATTCCAAAGGGAGCTGAGTGGTTCTCCTAAAGTACCGTCTCGTCTTTTCTGGGAGGCGGCGGACAGCCTGCGGTAGGGACGCGCCCCCGTGATTTTCAGGCTGGCCCCAAGCCAGAAGGAGCGCCTGCGGGACAGCGCTGCAGTCCATCGGGACCAGTGGGCATGACACCCGAGACCACACAGCTCAGAAGCCCGCACACCGGCCCCACAGTGGGCGCTCTGCAGGGCGCCGCTGCACCTGCTGGCAGCTCCAGGGGACACCCCGCGTGCGCCGGCCTGCCAGAGCACCCTGGAGGCTTCTAGCTAGGCCGGGAGGAAGGGTTAGTGGCCGACATGACAGAAGTCAGGCAATTTTCAACAATTAAAGGCTCAGCCTCCAGGAACCTGGTTTTAGGAAAAAGGCCACCCGACTTTGTACTTCATCTATTTCAAATCTAACTTCTTTTTTTTTCAAGTGATTTTGATATCAAAAAGAAAGGACATACCACTTGAGTGACAGCGTCTATGACATTTGTGGGGAGAAAGCAAATTGCAATCTTGGCCCCCAAACAGAGGCTGTACCCTGGTTTCCTTTTTACCACAGTATATTGGTAAGATTTAGATCTTATTGAAAAAGCAGAGGGAAAAAAAAAATCAATTCTGTGGTAAAAACTTTGTGGGGCAAAAATCAGTTATTTGTACAAAAGTCGAGAAGCACTTTTATTGCAGACATTCCCGCATACAAGGTTAGTGAGACCGCGCCCGCCCCTCGCGCGGGGAGGCCGCGTTCCCAGTTCAGAAAAACATTCAGTGACACCCCGGAGGTTTTCACGTTACTCTTTTTAGTACCTGGGGGTTTGCTTTGGCTAGATTTTCTATTTTAACCCACGCTTCTTCTCGTTCCTTCATTTTTAGCTTCTCTCTGAAAAAGAGCAAAATGTCACTGGTATTAGAGACAGGGATCACGTGCAAGCGAAGGCGAGAGACGACGCTGACGTGACTAGCAGCGGTCACCGAGTCCTCTGTCGCTGCTAGTCTTACTCCCCGAGCTTCACCGTGGGGAGCACCGTGGGACGGGACGTGGCACACGCGATGCGGAAAACAAGCCAGACTTGGAGGCAGAGACTGAGCGAGTGAGCGGGCCACAAGGAGAACATGCTGGAGACCGCAGGCCCCCAGGACACGCGGACGAGCCCCTCAGGCCTGCACCATCCTGCTCTCGCTGCTTCCTCGGGGGGAACCTAGAGAACTCTGAAGACAAGCTTATGGGGCCGTGGAAAGTGAGACCATTCCATGGCGTACGGGAACCGAGGCTAAGGGCTGACGTCCCGACAAGGGCGGCTTTAAAAAGGAACCGTCTTTGTGGGGCGCCTGGGTGGCTCAGTGGGTTAAAGCCTCTGCCTTCGGCTCAGGTCATGATCCCAGGGTCCTGGGATCGAGCCCCACATCGGGTTCTCTGCTCAGCAGGGAGCCTGCTTCTCCCCTTCTCTCTGCCTGCCTCTCTGCCTACTTGTGATCTCTGTCAAATAAATGAAATATTAAAAAAAAAAAGGAACCGTCTTTGGACTCGGTTCTTGTCCACTCCCACCACCAGAGGCCCACAACCTTCTGTAAATCCCTTCACCTCAACCCAACATTTCTTCTTCTTCTTTTTAATCTGGAGAATGGGCTGCATGATCTTTAAGATCCTTTTCAGAAAGCTGAGAGACTCACCGTGTGAAAGGCGGAAGGCGCGGGTAAACCCCGTGCTCGGCTCCGAGGGAGCCCGGGCCACGAAGCTGGAGACCCGGGAGGCTCCATGGGCACGTGCCCCTGCCTCCCTCCCGGCCGTGCGGACCGCGCCTCGCACAGCGGGTCCCCCTCATGAGTGTGCCCGTCTTTCCTTTACACACCACGTTTTTGTCGTATCACGGTTGTGCTGTCAGAACCCGCGACGGGGCCCGACGGACGGGACAGCAGGGACGTGCCGTCTGTGAGGTGCACGCGGGACCGTGGGTTGTGTGGGTCCCATAGCCTGAATTACACTCGTGCAAAGTGTATCTTCCTGAGCCGGCTTCAAGGGACAAGCAAACAAGAAAACCTGCCCAGAGCCCAGACCCGACTCTGACGTCCTCCTCCGAGCGAGAGCCGGGTGCGGGTTTCGTGACGGACGCCGGCCAGGCCTCGGGCGAGCCCCGCACTACCCGGGCCCGTAAAGCCGCGTCGGGATGAACACGCTTGCTCCGTCACGTGGACCTCAGGGGACAGAACTCAAATCTCTGCCTGATAGACCTGCAAAGCTCCTACGCCCCCAGCCTCTCTGGGCTCCTCGGCAAAGTTCAAGTCCTGGCCGCACGCACGTTTTTCAGAAGTGATTAAGCTGGTGGCGTGACGGGGAGCAGAGAGATGTTCTCCGCAAACAAGCGAACGTAACAAACGCCTGCATTTGTGTTCCGAGGGTGACAGGCTGATTTTGCTGTAAGGCGAGGAGCGTTTTAGGACCCACCCACCCGAGAGGTTTACTCAGGCCCGAGGAAGAGAAAAACCTCGAGAGAGTAGCTTTTGGAAGGAGCGACTTACTTCAGTTTCTCTGCTTTGAACTGCTGGGTACAGTCGTCAAACAGCTTCTGGTTCATCTCCATGAAGAGTTTCAGGGCGTTGTAGATCAGGCCGTGAATGGTCCTGTAAGCAGACCCTGCTGTCCGGGCTCTGGACCCTCCAATCTCCTGCCCGCCTCCCTGCCCTCCTCGGCCACAGCCCTCTGCCCCCTGGCCCTGCAGCTGCTGCAGCGGCCCTGTCACACGCCCCTGGGCTTTCCAGCCAAAGCCCCGTCACTCTTCCGAGCAGCCTGTGGAGCGCTCCGGCCCGGCCCCGGGGCCCCTCGCCTTCCGTCCTGGCTGGCAGCAGCCACCTTCCGTGGAAACGGAGTGAAAAACGCTGACACTTGAAGAAACAGAATCCGGACTAACAGCAACGTGGTGGGGACAATAACGGAAACATCTTACTTCCTGTAAATGTCAGTTTCCTTTTCATCTTCTTAATTAAGGGTAGGAAACTTTTTAATAAACCAAAACAGGGCTTTGGAAGACACAAAATAAAATGACCACGGAATGCTTCACGAAGCTCAGCTTCCTGGCTCTGACGTCCAGGAGAGGAGGAGGCACGGCTGCTCCGTGACCCAGTGGAGGCTGGAGAGGACACCAGTCCCACTCGGCCTCAGCCGACGGCCACACCGGCGGCGAGACGGGCAGCAGGGCCGCGCTGCAGAGCCCAGGAAGCCCACGGCCTTGCAAGCAGCCACAGAAAACCCCCTCCCACCCGTGACCGCCCTCCTTGCTGCCAGGCCTGCCGCTGTTTCTGCTACTGCAGGTTCACGGGCACTTCGTAGCTCACTTCACAACAACACCCGACTCGTATCTGGAAACACTTAAATAACACTCTTGTCCCTTGAAGCTCTCTGTGCAACAGGCAGCTGTCACCACTGCCTCTCGCATTGTACTAAATGCACAGGGGACGGTGGCTGAGCTCCGGGGCCTTTGCTCCCACCTGCTGAGCGTAATAAAAAATGAATGTGGCAGAGAAAAGGCTGCTGAAAGTCGATACAATGACGAGGTCTGCGGGGCTGTACCAGGAGTACCCCAGCGACCCCCAGAGCGGCGCGCTGATGTCTCTTAGGGGCCCGGGACTTTCGGTACACTGAGTTCACCTGCATTCACCTTCACAGCAAGGTGAAGGTCTCTGCAAGGTGCTTACGTGTGTTTCCTTTTTAAACCGATATTTCGGACTTGGATTTCAATCCTAATTGAAGTTTCAGAGACATATGGGGAACTTTAAATGCCCCAGTGGACAGCCAGCTCGTTCCTATTTTTCCTTTTAATTTTAAAAAAGATTTTATTTATTTATTAGAGAGAGAGTGCACAAGTGGGGGAACAGCAGGCAGAGGGAGAGAGAGAAGCAGACTCCCCACCAAGCAGGGAGCCCGGTTCGGACCTCAATCCCAGGACCCCGGGACCATGACCTGAGCCTCGGGCAGACGCTTCACGGATGGAGGTCCCCCCGCCCCCCACCCCGCGCTCCCTTCTTACTTGTTCCAGTGGGTCTTGGAGTTGCGGTACAAGGAAGGAAACATGATGGGCAGGATCTTTGCCGCGTTGTCGCTGATCAGGCTCATGATGTACTCGTTGTTCCAGTAATACAGCGCTCGCTCTGCTACCTGCAAGACGGAGGGCACAACTGTGGTGACCGTGACGAGAAACACTCATTCAGCAGGACCCTCGCCACAACTGCGTGGGGAGGTGATGAGTCACATCCATCAGCCAATCAGTGCCACAGACTTGGCACACTCGAGACCATCATCATGCAGAGACCGCTGCAAAAGGGCAGACGGTTTCCTGCCCACCAAGAACACACTTGCTCACTTCTCCACTCTTTCAAGGAACATCTGGGCTGCGCCCCAGGCTCTACACGGAGGACACGGGCCAAGTGCTCCCCTTCCACCGCCTTCTGCCCACTCCCTTCTGTCGCAGGTCCGGGAAGAGCCAAGGCGTCAGAGAGGACAAGGTGAAGCGGGACTCCCGCCCTCGCAGAGCTTCCGTTCCAGCAGGGCAGACAGAGGATGGGAGAATTAATTCCCCAGAGGTGACAGGCCCCGGGGCAGACAGCAGCATGGAAGGGCGTCAGGAGGAGGGCCGCCTTGCTCAGGGTGAGCTCACGACACGTGCCAGCACATGCAAGGGAGGCAGACAGGCTCAACAAAGGTCCTGGGGACGACCTCAGAACGAGGCCACAACGGCTGAATGAGGAACCCAGGAGGGGAGAGCAGCAGGTGACTGAGGCCCCCCTCAAACAGGAACTGGGGGGTCGGGGGGGGACAAAAGTCGGAATGTGTACGTGTCAGGAACAAGTGCTTGTGGACGGGGAGTCCAGGGCCAAACAGTCTGTCCCCAAGTGTCCATCGCTCGGCCGCGGGGAGCGAGGTGTTACGCCGCTGGGGCACACGGCACGGAAAGACAAAGACGGCCTTCTAGAGGAGCCTTTTCTGGTTACTCTTAGCGAGAAGCAGGGCTCAGTGCTGCGGCCGGGACGCTCCGCTGTGCTTTACAGTCAGCGCCCCAGCATCCTGCTTCCACGTGCGACTACACCGGCCGCCTCCCTTCGCCCCCGCGGCAGGCACGGTGTGGCCGCGGCGCCCCGAAGCCGGTCACCTCCGCCCAGGTGGGCTCCTGTCGAGGCCGCTCTCGGCCCGCCCTCCGTACCTGGAAGTGGGGGCTGGACACGCATTTGGCCAGCTGCCGGAAGAGCGGCTCCATGATCTTCACAAACTCCGACGGCTCGATCACGTCTAAGATCTCCTCCAATTCATTCAAGAACATGACTTCTTTTGGACTGTGAGTCTTTGGCCAGTATTTGAGAAGCGCCATCACCACCTGCAGGAGGAAAGAACACATGGTGTGACGCCCGCTGCCTGCGCTCCGTGGACGCGACCCCCCCGCCCCCTCGCCGAGCAGAGCCACAGAACCAGGCGACGCTTTCTTCTGTGGAGACGGAACAGCCGCGCCGTGAATCAGCACGTGGGCTTTTTGTAATCAGAGAAGTGGATCTCATCTGATTTACTTCAGAATCGCCACTTTAACACATGTGACCCGCTCCCTCTGCTTAACCCCACTGTAGTCAGTCCCTTCAGAAAAAAAAAAAGAAGATAAAAAATTAGCAGTCAGGAGCGTTCAGAGAGAAAAAGAACGATGGAGAGACACAGGAAGTAGGAATTTGTGTATCCGTTTTCATGCGGGAGCGGTCAGTGGGGAGGCTGCTGGTCACACGCCCGCATAATCTATTTCTCCCAAACTGACCGTTCCTAGGTGCTTCTGCACACCGTGTGCACACACGGTGTTTCCGACCGTGCGAAGATGAATCAGAACAGGAGACGTGGAATAAGCGGATACTGTCGTAGCTCAGGCTGCGTGGGGCTGCAGGGGGATCTGAGGTTGGGTCCCACTGTCCTCTGTGCGTGTGACCTGTGACCCTGGGCTGGTAACCACCTCGGGGGCTTCGAGGACCTTGCACCGAGGCGTGCTGGCTGATGGGGAGCGCGGCAGCGTGGCCTCAGCTGGGATCCCGCCCGACAGCATCTATGCCGCCGGTCCCCGTGAGGCATGTTCAGCGGGCGGCGGCAACAGCTCCCTCATCTACGGGGACCGGACCTGACCTTCCTTGCCCGGGTCGGCAGGGAGAAGGAGTTTCTGCGGGGCAACCTTTCTCTATCGCACCCCTATAGTTCCCAAATTTCCTATCACAACCATACCAGTAAAGATCGTCCACCCAGAGTGTCAGATTCAGCTTGGTGAGGGTGAGTAACATTTCTAGAGTGTAGCTGTCTTATTTCTGAAAGAACACAAGGACCCAACACACGATCGCAGCCCATCACCACCATTTCAGGAACCAGTGTCCCAGCCCCTCACTAGCGTCGGGACTGCCACGAAAATCATGGCAAGTGCCAGCTCCTTCCGGCTGGCCGGTGGGTGTCCTCCACCAGCCCATCCTCCGCAACCCTGCAGACAGCGCCTGACGCCTCGGCAGGCCAGCGGTGACATCCTGACTGTGGCTAAAACACGATGGGCCTTTCAACAGCAGCCATTCCGAACAACTCCGCTTAATGCTTTTGGTCTTCAGGCTCCAAGGTGGTCTTTCATGATGTTACACTTTATGAAACTCCAACATTTATAAAGAAGACTGTGCTCCTCGTTTTGGAGTCTGATGTAAAACTTTACAAAAACGATCGTCTCTGAAGGGATTTCCTTAAAAAAATCTAGCGTTTAATGATTTTGGTCCTACTTTTTGCCCAAAACTGTTCGACATTAGTGACTGGCTACTATTCCCCAGTGTGGGGACCACGGTTAAGATTACGGCAGATGTCAGTCAGTTCCCAAACCCACTCTTCCTTGTCATTTGTCACGTGGTACTTTGTTAAGAAAAACACACGAGCGTGTGAGACGCAGAACACAATGGCATTAGCTATTCAATGTCTCTAGAGGAGGTTTTATTTCTGGAATTGGAGCCCCACGCTGGACCAACTTATCACACCATCTGGAGTGACCTGTGCTCGATACCAGTTTCAGAAGGCAGCAGCACTCTGCAAAAGAGGGGCCTGCCTGGTAAAGCTCATCGAGGTAAAAGCCGTCTGCTGCTGGGCGCAGGTCATGCACTGAGCTCTCCTTTGGAGACTCGACGGGGAGCTGCTCTCTGGGGGGCTGGGGAGGGCAGGCGAGCCCCTCCCCGACATACCAGGAAAAAAGAGGGTTCCCACCAGATCCCGTAGCACAAGTCAATTATCCCGAAGAAACAGGCGGACGACAACATAACGTGATCTTACTTCCATCTGTGATCTGATGGGCTTGTATTGTTCGTACAACAGCAGCTTATGTGTTCAAGAAAGTTTCTGAGTGCTACACACAGTTCACAGATAAATACTAACTGCAGACCTTGAACGGGAGTGATACAGGTCTTTTAAATGGATCGTACTTTAAACATTCCTGACCTTGGCCATACTGGCTTCAGGAGAGCCTTGGGTCCGGACCCTGAGCACCCCTGTGGGTGCCGTGTCCTTCTCAGCGCTGCCACGTGGATGCACACCTTCACCAGACTTTATCCCGTTCATCTTCTTGTCGACGAGCTTTCAATGGTGAAGGAAGAGGGAGCAGTCTCTATATTTCATAGCATGGGAACCTCAAAGATAGGAGTTCCCCGAGATGAGGGTCTGCACGGTTTTGATGTGTAGAAAACAAAATCTGCTTTCTGTGGTCCACAGAACACTGGTAAGCAGTCTGTGCTGCGGGAGATTCAGGAATGGAGCGAATCTGGGTGACAGTCCCAGGCACCAGCTGTGCGGGGGCTTCTCCATGCCTGTGCCAACTCAGAGCTTACGGTCTAAGACGGAAGGACCCAGTGGAGGCCAGCGGCCGCCTCTCTCCTTCCGTCAGACAACTACGGCCAAGAGCTCCCGCTCCCACCAACTGCTGTCAGCTTTCACACTCGTCTCTGGGGAAGGAAGAACAGGGGCGTGCTGGGCAGGATTAGGACTTGGGCTGTGACAGACCTGGCCGGGGACCGGGGCACTACGGTGGGGGCCTGGCCTGTGGCGAATGCGGCTCAGCGTCTGGTGGATTCTTCAGCCCCTGGAGTGTGTGAGAAATACACACAGAGAAAAATCAGAAAAGTGCACACTTTTTCTTTCCTTCCGTGTTTTTCTTTCCCTTATTTCTGAGGTAGAAAAGGCAGGGCATGTGTCAGAATCTGTTTCCATACGTGTCATCGGTAATGGTTCCAACCCGTTGGTGGGGAGCCACTGTCCAACACAGACACAGGCCCTGAGGACGTGGCCCCACTGGAGAAGAGACTTGATCACTGGGGCCACCTCAGCTGTCCTTCCCCACCGAGACACGTCTTCCGTTTAGTCAAGGGGATAAAAATAACCTGACCCTGACAGGGAGAAAACACTCTGGGTTTGACAATGAAGTCTGATAAGTTTGGTGCCTCTCCTTGGGGGCTTCCAGAATCTCGGAGGAGGCAGAGGCGTGCGGGGACCCTGGGGTTGTGGTCAAGGGCTCTTCCGGAGTTGCCAGGTGACTCTAGGAGTCAGTGCACGGGGTTCAGAAGAAAGCAGAGATCGGGAGCCAGTGTGGCCCAGAAACAGAGAAACTATGCATTTCTTGCACGCTTCCACCGTAACACTCACAACCTCACAGGACCACTGTGGAGGCGGCCACGGGGGTGGAGAACGCCAGCATGACATCATTTGCCTTTTCTACCCTAATTAGCTTTCGAAAGAGTCCCCAAACGCTGTGGCGGACACTCCGCACTTCTCACCTTGTCACTCAACGGTAAGAGACTGCCCGGCGGATAAAATATGGGCAGTGGATCTGAAGGATCTGCACCAGGTGACCAACCAGCGCATGAAGAGACGCCCAACTTCTTCAGCCAGGAGGGACATGCCCATCAAAGAGCCCCCGAGAGACGCCGCCACACGCTCACTAGATGGCCAGGATGAAAAAAGGGATGACCCCGAGTGTTGGCAAAGATGTGGAGGGCGCGGAGCCCCTGTAGCCGCTGGCGGGGGGGTGGGGGGAGAGTGGGGTGGCTCCTCCCAGAGCTAAGCACAGGAACACTAGCTGACCCAGCACTGCCCCTCGAGCAGTACAACCGACAGGCCGAGAGCGGGGACCTGCACAGACCCCTGACGCCCACGCTCACAGCGACCCCAGCGTCTGCCGGCAGGGGAGTGGACGGACAGAACTCAAGGGAGTCCATCCAGATGCACCCGGGGACTGAATATGGACACAGGCATGGCAGGTCTGAACCCTGACGACATCCTGCACAAGTCCACCCGCGCCTGGACGAGGCCAACTCGTGGACACAGAAAGCAGGTGAGAGGCCCCCAGGGGTGGGCAGAGAGGAAGCGGGAGTCGGCGTTTGGGGGGGATCAGGGCTTCTGTCTGGGATGATAACCAAGTTCTGGGAATCGTGGTGACTGCTGGGCAGTGCTGGTACGTAATTAACGCCCCATACATGTACAGTGAAAGTGGCACATCACATTTTATGCTACAAACATTTTATCACAGTTAAAAAAATTTAATAACGTAATATACCAAAGAGCCGCCGAATTGTACATTTCAAATGGCTGAGACATATGGTATATGGATTATAGCTCAATAAAGCTACCAAAGAAAGTGTATTCAAAGGCTTACACCGGCCCCCGACACCTTTAGTCGGCTAATCTAGGATATGACAGCCTTCGTTTTTAGTCAAGATAACAGGCCGAGAAATCTGGAAATCGACACGCTCAACAGTGGCCACTGGGCACTTGTGATGCGGTGATCACAGAGCAGCTCCCCTCGGACCCGGGAGGAACGCCGCCGCTCAAGGGTGCGCGATCCACACGCCAGCGCCTCCCGTTCTGAGGACGGCGGTCCAGCTCAGGGAAGAGGCAATCTGCTCGCGTATGATCCTCACCGCCGTAAAGGACCCTGTAATCCAAGTCGCCACACTCTGAACGCACGCGACACATGAAGGGGAAGCAGTGTTTGTCGGCGTGACCACAGGAGACGCCATGCTCCGAGCAGCTACCTGGCCAGTGGAGCCTCGGGGACAGGACATCTGGGGACGCCCAGAGGCCACATCACCGGTGCACCGGCGCCCGGACCAAGGTCCCAGCCAGAGCGCATACTTACTGGTTCAGTGAGGGTGCTGTCCTTTTCTAAAAACTGCACGACACAGTACGCCAGCTGTGAAGTATAGGAGAGGGGGCATTAGCGTTTCCCTCCAAAATGGCAACGCTGCCCCCCACCCCTTTGGCATGGCCTCCCCCACCCCGGGTGGGCAGACACTGGTGCTCTGAGGGGGACTCTCAGGGACAAGACACAGCAGAAAGCTAAAAAAAATCAGGAAACAGTTTTTCAGACGAATTATCGACAAGTCAGCCTTGGTTTGATGGGGATTTTCCTCACCCTCTTCTTAGAGACTGTAATTAACAAGTAATCTAACAGCTGGAAAAAGACAAATTAAAATCTGGTTGCATCTTAAACCACTGAAGTATTAATCTCTTCTGTAGAACAATTAACAGGATAACAAGCTGGTTGGAAGTACAGCGACCATCACCAATTAACAGCAGGAGGAGGAAAAAAAACCGCCACGAAGTAAAATACTTCCCAGGAAGCTGACGTGCTGAGATTCCTGTAAAGAATACACTTCCTGGGGCGCCTGGTGGCTCAGTGGGTTAAGCCTCTGCCTTCGGCTCAGGTCATGGTCTCAGGGTCCTGGGATCGAGCCCCGCATCGGGCTCTCTGCTCAGTGGGGAGCCTGCTTCCTCTCTCTCTACCTGCTCCTCTGCCTACGTGTGATCTCTGTCAAATACATAAATAAAATCTAAAAAAAAAAATACACTTCCTGTGACTGAGCCTGTGCCGACACACTGTGCCACCCAGCGTGAGGGCCTGCAGGACGGGGGAGCCCGCTGGCTGCCAGGCTAGTCCCCGACCCTCTGCACCTGTCCGTGCAGGGCTCACGAGGGCGAGAGCAAAGGAACCACGTCTCGTGGGTAAGTGCAGGAGCCTAACCAGGTAGGAACCACTTAGGGACCAGGTGTTCAGGGTAACTGTCATCAGATTTCTGCAAACTACAGAAAGCCCACAGCTTTGGCGCTGGCCACAGAGTCTTCTTCTTGAAGGAGCCAGATTTTAAATCCGACAGAAAACTTCCTCTGAGAAGTGCGCTTGACTCCTGTCATGGAGTGAGTCACCCTTCTCTGTGCTTAGAACAAATTCTGAAATTCGCCATTCCTGAGATGTTTCTGATTTTCTTAGGAGGGAATCTCTTGACCCTTGTATCCTTTCAATCACCTACATCGGCAATGGGACATAACAGAGCACACTCCCAGTAACAGGCTGGGATTTTGTGTCTCGGGCTCATCAGTGCTCACATGGAGACCCTGTGCTAGCGAGTGTCCCTACCTGTGCGTCACCGCTGGGCACCCCTTACCTGTGGATGGTAGACACTCAGAGATTTCACTTTGTGCAAAGGTAGCAACACCTTCAGTAAGAAAATCTTGTGCTCTTCTTTTAGTGGTAAGGCAAATCCATTAATTATACTGTGAAAACAGAATTTATTCAAAGTCTGAATCTTTATAATTTCCAGATTAAAAAAAAGTCAGTTTATCTTTTCTCGTTTTTAGCGTAAAAATTGGTAAGCAAAATGTATGTTCCACAAAAGACAATATTAATAGAAATTAAAAAGAAAACCAAATACCTTCCAAGAAGCACGGTCATTTTAATCTTTGTTATGTGTAAGATAATTCTAAAATTCTGGTTTTGTTCTGGGTTACCCAAAACAGCACGAGTCCCTTGGGGTAAAGCCTCCTTCTTTAGACAGGCCGTGGAGGCCGGGCAGCTCCCGCGGGACCCCCGCTCTGGGTCTGCCCAACCCTGGCACCTTCCCTTTGCCTTCACCCATTTTTAGGAATTGGCACCTCCCTGGAGAAATTTGGGTTCGTTACTCTAATGCTGGCAGGACGGAGTCTGAGTGTACAGGATGGGAGTTGGCTACAAATCAGCCAGGAAGTCGTTCCCTTCTACAAAGAAAGGGGGTCTTACTCCTGCCTCCAAACTGAAGCTTTGTCTCTAACATTAAGTAGCGTACCCACTGGTTTTCCAGCTGGGTGAGGGGGCTTCTTTTTTCTCTATTTGGTTTTATTACTTGGCAAGCACAGACACGTGTTGGAGCTACGGAGCAGTGACAGCAATTTCTAGACTGTTCTGCACCCTTTAGGGGTCCTGGGCACGTGTGTGCCGCAGGCTGTCTGAAATGGACATTAGGGATGACCTGCTCATTTGCCTCTGGAAGACCCTCAAGGTCAAACACCTCTTCTGGATCCCAGCAGCAGGAAGCAGAGTCCTCTCTGTGCCAAATCGGGCTGCGCAGACACTTCATGCCCTCCTTGCAACATGTTGGAGGTGAGTGGATTTCCCCCACTTTACTAAGAAAACAGTGGCCAAGACTAGTTAAGGAAGGTAATACGACTAGTAAGGGGTCCTTGACCGCTCACCATACTCTGCTGAGAGAGAGTAACTGGCCGACTGTGCTGAAACAGGTCAAAGTAGACTTCTGCATGAGGACTAACGGTTTTTTCAGATTATATCTAAAATAGCAAGGACGGTTTTCTCAGCGTTGCTGGAGCGCAGTGAGGTCAGATGACACCCATGTTCCCAAAGCTCCAGGGATGGACACAGCTTCCCTCCCTGCAGTGTCCCTCGGAACCTTTAGTTGCCGATGCAGCTGAATCCCTGAGGAATGTGCTGGGGGAGAGCACTTCCAAGCTTATTCAACTGGGGAGCCCCGAGGAACTCTGGGAAACAGTGGGTTGGAGGTCTGATATAAAATCTATAGGTCACTGATTTAAAATTTAGCAAGCAAGAACTCCACTTGGCTTAAGATGGTAAAACTTTTAAAAGTTAATTACTTTTAAGAACATTTATAAAAAAGTTACAAAACCAAAGCAATTTGAAATATTAGCATTTACTCAACACTGCCCGTGTACAGTAAATGATCCATTCTTCCAGGTGTCACACATAAACCTTCTTAAGGTAACTGTCTTCAATGAAGGGTGTGAAACAGCACCTGCGTGCTGAGCCAGGCACCCCGGGGGTTTCTCATCGGTGGCTTCTAACCCCAGACCTCACCAACCCCTTCCATCAAGGGAGGTCTTAGTTCCTCTGGGAATGGTTTCAGTCGCCTCGCTCTGGGAAGGGCTGCTGGACTCAGTGGGCTGAATCATTCTGGAATCCATTCCACTCGCTGCCAGGAACAGAGACGACTCACCTCCCCAGGATTTCCAGTAACTCTGCTATGCCATTGTGATGCTCTGTTTCATAAATAAACCTAGAAGAAGCAACATGCCACTTAGAATTCGACATTGAAGTAACAACCATAAAGACTAAAATCCTCTGAATAAGGAAACAAGGCGCTTTTGGGGGAGGGTGGTGTGCAAAGACCTGGAGGGCAGAGCGCATGGGTCTGCTCAAATGTCTCCCCAACATTTTGCTTTGGATTTCCAAAGACGGAGAAAGACTGTAGGGTCTGTACTATGAGCTCCCCTACTTCAGCTGCCCAGAGGTGATGATGAGCAATTTGCCATCTGCCTTATCACACCTACATCCTGCGACCCATCCCTCAAGCATCATTTTTTGCTTCATGCCAACCTAACTTGACACCTTCCTCAGTTTTTTTTTTTTTAAAGATCTTATTTATTTATTTGACAGATAGAAATCACAAGTAGGCAGAGAGGCAGGCAGAGAGAGAGAGAGGAGGAAGCAGGCTCCCCTCTGAGCAGAGAGCCCAACATGGGGCTCGATCCCGGATCGGGACCCGAGCCGAGGGCAGAGGCTTTAACCCACTGAGCCACCCAGGTGCCCCCACCTTCCTCAGTTTTAAGACCTCCAACAGTCGGCTGGGTCTGTGCCAGGGCAGAAGGCCCTTCCTGCCCACTTGGGCCATCTTGCCTGCTTCCTCAAAGACACCCTGCATGGCCCATCATGGATTCAAGCACCCCCTCCTGGAACCCTAGTACGAGCAGCCAATCTGTGTCCTGAGAAGCCTCTAGTGCTGTGCCTGCCCAGTGGGTTCCCATGGCCCCTGTAGCATCTGGCCGCACCTGAGGTTGGCCTGAGGACAGCCCAAGGACCAGGCCTGGCATCTGTCCCATGCTTGGAACACGTTGACAGGCTGGGAACTATGAGAAAGAACAGGGACACTGAACAGGGCAACATCTCCCCAGCTCCCGAGGATTTCCTCAGAAGCCAGGAGCCCACTCCTGCCCACATCGTGCTCGCCTGGAGTCCACCTCAACCAAGGCATGGGCACCTGCCTGCCAGGAGTGGGGTCTGAAAAAGGATTCTGTCCTTCTGTCGACAAGAACAGTTTAGAGACAGCTCTAAGCCAAAAATAAGAGTTTGTGATGATTTAAAAAAAATATGACTCTGAAATTTTGTTGTTCTTGTTTGCGATGAATGGACACGGGACCTCAAGGTAAAGAACAGGTCAAATACCCACAGGACGTGAAATGTTCCTGAAGGGTGGGCCTTGACACTGCCACGTTCTGGAATGGGCAGAATTCTCAGAAGGTCTGGTACTTGAACCAGGCCATGAAGGAGGACTGACAGATGTCTGGACGGGGTGGAGTGGGAGGGAGAAGGCAGGGCTGGAGCGAAGGTGTGTAAAATGGAGCGGGGAGCGGGCCGCGGGCAGGAGGTGGGCAAGGCAGACACACAAGGCAGCCCCCCCGAGTACCTCACATGGGTCAGCTACAGCCACTGAACAGAGAACCACAGTGCCATGGAAATGAGTGTGGCCACGGCATGAAGGGGTGGTGAGGAGTGACCCAGACAGCACAAGGCACCTGGCTGGTGAGAAGCAGCGGTATGGTCCTACGGCAGGGGATGCAGCCTTCAACTCCCCACCGGGCTCTGTGCTGCACCTGGAGACTGGGCGCCGACCCCCTGGAGCCCCATCCTTTGTGCCGTGTCTGCGCTCAGACGCCCTCAGATTTCTAAAACTCAACGCGCGCGTTGCTTGTTTTCTGTTTCCACATGCAAAGTTGGAGCTTTGTACGAAGTAAAGCCATGCCACCTGACCCTCTGCCCCTCTCGATGACCCGGAGGGCTGGGAAGGCAGCAGGACTGCACGAGGCAGCCGCAGACCTCAGGGCTCGGCTCTGGGCCTCTGCTGGGCTCGGGCTCTAGACGCTCCAGCTGTCGCATGTGAACAAGGACGGCCTTCTGCTGTTGGCCATTTTGTTTTCCTAAATCAGCATCACTATATTATTCTTGATAAGTTCTTCGTTTCTTTATTTCATTGGAGATAGTTTTTTTTTTTTTTTTAATTTAAATCCAAGCTGGTTAACATACAGCGCAGCACTGGTTTCAGGTCAGTCCAGTGATTCATCAGGGGCATGTGACCCCCAGGGCTCACTCCATCACGTGACCTCCCTCATGCCCGTCACCCAGTTACCCTGTCCCCCCACCCCCTCCCCTCCAGCAACCCTGTTAAGAGTCTCTTATGGTTTGCCTCCCTCTCTGATTTCATCTTACTTGATTTTCCCTTCACCTATGTTCATCTATTTTGTTTCTTAAATTCCACATACGAGTGAAATCCTATGACAACTGCCTTCCTCTGACTTATTTTGCTCAGCGTAACACCCTCCACTTCCATCCATGTCACTGCCAACAGGAAGCTTTCCTTCTTCTTGACGGCTGGGTGATATTCCATTGCATGTATACACCATATCTTCTTTACCCGTTCGTCTGTCCATGGACATCTGGGCTCTCTCTGCAACTTGGCTACTGTGGACATTGCTGCTCTAAACACTGGGGTGCACATGCCTCTTTGAATCGGCAAACAAAATTCTTTATTTCTATTTATTTGACCTGACTTGAAGTAGATATGAAAAAGAGAAACCAGATCTCCTTTTAACTTTTCCCGAGAGGGTTAAGAGAGGAAGGTGCGGAGTGGGGAGAAAGCCATAATGAAGACGTCTGCATGCGGAGTCGGATGGTGTTTCTCACTTTTCCAGCAAAAAATAATCAGGACTCTCTAAAAACTGAGCCAGAACCTGCTTACTGGAGGCGTTCTCCAGAACAGATACCATCAGTATCTTTCCTCCCCCTGGGATGTGCCCTGAGCCTCACATGAAGGGCAGAATCTCTCTCCCTCCCCGAGGATCTGTCGTCCTGTGAGTCGCTTGCATCAGCACAGAAGGGAGAAGGGAATCTGCTCCAGTTACTGGCCGAGCCTTGTGGAGGACAGGCGGCTTCCGCTTCTTCCTTCCTGGAAGCCACCTGAGGTCCTGCCCGGAGCTATCCTGCACGTGTGAGCCCCCACAGACTGTGGGCAGCGGTGGAACTGCCCACAGAGCCCAGCTCTGATTACGGATCTGTGAGAAAGTCATCGGCTGTTGCTGACTCCAGCCGCTGGGCTGTAACAGACCCGGAGCCCTGGGCCGCCCCTGTTCACGCCAGGGTTCCAGCTCGCCGTGGCTGGGCCGTCAACAGTGCAGATCCCTGTCGCTCCCAGTTCCCATCCGCTCATCAGAAGGAGAAACTATCCAAACAGGGGCTTGACTTTAACACTTCTAGTGAGATAAACCAAACAGGCTGCAGAGATCTTTTCTTCCAAGATGGGGTCATGCCACAGACTTCTCTCACGATCCTTCTCCTTCCTTCCTTCCCGCAGGAAATTGGAGGTGTGGAAGGTGGAGACCGACTACGAAATCCATACAATGTGCCTGATTTTGATGGCATCAGTCAGGAACGACAGTGACAGAAAAGATGGCTGAAACCCAAGAGCACCACACGCCAGCCCGGGGCGCTCGGTGAGAACGAAATCCAGTGTAGTGACTTTTGAATAATTTAAATGTTTTCGTTATTTTACTGAGATTCTTCATGATTTGTGATTCTGCTCTCTGAATAAACCCACATTTTAATTAAAAAAAAAAACAAAAACAAACAAACCCTCACTTTAGGTAGATCTTTAATTTTGGGCCTAAAATTTAAATTGTACCTGTTCTTTGCTGTTTAAGCAATGTATAAAATGTTTCCATAGAGAAGTACCTCTGCCGCGTAATGACCCCGTTCATAAGGAAGCATGAGGCCAAGAAGGTGCGAGGAAGACAACACCCAGGAAACACGATGTCCTTCTCTGATCACAGAGGGACAGGTTCCAGAAGCCCCCGAGGCTGCTGTTCTCCATGGTGGGCTCTCCATCTGTCTCTGCCCCCCTCTCCCTTGCTGGGTCACTGTGCCTAAGAAGGGACATGCCTGGCCTCTGTGGTGCTCCTGGTGAGGGCCTGTACATCACCCTCACTGAGGCCCCATGGCCGGAGAGTGTGAAACCTCTCCGCTTTATCTCACGGGGGGACCTACACACATGGCTGTCACCGCTGGGATCTGTCACTACCTTGAGCCAGCCTGGGGTCAGGGGCCTTCAAGGCAAGCTGACCCGGGAAGCCCAAATTCTCAGAATAAACTGCTCACAGTGAGCTCTCCAGGGACAGCTAAGACATATTAAGTCTTTCATGCATTAGCCTTCATCTGGTACCGCTGCGGGGAGACCTGTCTGCCAAGCCAGGGGGGCTTTCTGGCGTGGGGACACGTCTGCAAGCCTGTGAGGCTGCGGCCAAGGGCGGGTGGAAAGACTGTTCCAGGAGGCGCTCGTGTGGAAGGAGCCTGGAGGTGAGCAGAGACACAAATGAGGGGGCCGGCCATGCCCAGGGCTTAGGCTCATCCAACCAAGTGTGGACAGTCACCCACGTGACTCAGGCGGCGGCAGAACCGTGGGGACAGTGGCAGGCGGGCTGAGGGGTGTTCAGACTTTAACAGTCAATGAGAAGCTGTGGCCAGGATAGGGAGGAAGAGGGGACAGAGTTAAGGTGAATACTGTACTTGGAATGTCATGGAACATTCTTTCATGAGCCATGGGGCTGTGCCCTCCTCTATGTAAATCCAGACAGGGCAACTTCTGCACCCAGCTCCCAGTCCGACCTGTCTCTGCAGTCCCACAGGCCTAGGGACGACCGTGCCACCTACACCTGCCGCTTCCAGCAGGCCCTTCTCAGCCCCCGCGGTAGACAGAGTTTCCAGACCTCTGGTACAGTTCTCTAGCTTGGGAGAGCTGCTAAGGACCCCTGCTTACTCCTCCCTCCCGCCCACTCTCTGAGATGCATCGGGGGCAGGGGGGGATGAAGTAATGTGCAGGGGGAAGGAGTGACAGCTGGCTTTGCACAGGTTCTAGGTGAACCCACACTGGACAGCTGGGTGAAAACGCAAACAGGAAGGCAGTGTGGTGAGATGCTGGGGGTGGGTGAGGGAGGGGAGCAGGCATAGGGGGTGCGGGGGAGCCAGAGGGGGCCACTGCTGTCCAACACACCATGGGCAGGCCGCTCCCACTCCCCAGTTACTTGCCAAAGGGAATGATGGGCTTGTGTGGGGGAAGGAGCACCGAGTGTGAACACGACCATAATCATGCAAAAAGAGACACGTCACCCACACAGCGACTTACCTATAAAATATATTATTTATCTGTTTTCTGATGTAAGCTCTTAAGCCTAAGAATTTTCCATAGATTCTGTGAAGGGTAGTTTTAAGAAAATCTCTCTCTCGAGGATCTTCACTGTCAAAGAGCTCTAAAAGCTTCAAGGAGAAAAAGACATTCAGTGAACGGGCAATTCCCGCGCTGTAGTTTAGGGCTTTTGAAGTTTCAGGTAATCGGTACCTTACCTGCAATACAAATTTCTGATCGATATATTTCTTCGCTATATTAGGTTGGAAATCTGGAGACTCTAAAAATCTTAAGAAAAATTCATAAACAAGCTAGGAGGAAAAAAACAACAATGAATCAAACAACATGGTATTTTATTAGCTGGAGATTAAAGATACACCATGAGTTGAATCTCTGTCTGAAAATATTAAGCCTTAATAAAAAGCCTACAGAATTAAGGCCAAATACTATGGCTTCATTTAATTACAACTGAAGTCGGTATTGTTTTATTTAGCTCAGAACCACACACTACAGCCTTAGATAGCATTTAAACAAAATGATACCCGCAGTGGGGTCATTGGCGCTCAGCCGAGGCTGCCGGGAGACCACAGTGCACGGCAGCTACAGCGGGCTGGGACCTGCATGTGTCCCGGCAGAGCCGGGCGGACAGGAGGCTCTGACCGCTCGGTGAGCGGGTCATGGACGTGGTCACCCAGGGCTGGGACGTTCCTCCCCTTCATGAGTGGGTTGCATGCTGCCCCCAAGACAGCCCTCCTTTGTGATCTGTTCCCCGTCTTGCTCGTTCCTAGCTTTCCCCTATCTCCCCTCCTGCGGATGACCCTGGCCCCGGTGCGGCGCGTGGCTTGCACACACACTGCTTGCGCTGGGCTCAGGGTCTTCTCAGGGATCCAGTCTGATGTACGATCAACTTTTTGCCTTACAAATGCGCGAGTTAGCAGGGGAGCTTTGGGGCGTGTCATATCTACATCCTGAAAACGGGGCGGGGGGAGCATCTAGCTGCAAAAGGCCTTGATCTAATGGCTATCGGCAAGGAGGTCACTTTCATCACCAACATACTGGCGATTCTGTATCTTTGTAGTTCGTATCAAGGGGTCCAAACAAACCAACCATTTGATGTTCTCACTTCCGTTAAAATACCTTTCTTAGACGGACAGGTGTGCAAGGTCAGAGGTCCACTTGCAATACGCTGGAGTGAGGCCCTAGAGGCCAGCACACTTGCTTTAGAGAAAAACCCGCAAATACACACATTTAATTCGCGCCCCTGTTTCTGGGGCATTCTCAGAGTTCAGTACCTGTAGATGAGGCCAAGCTGCTTCTAACGTGGGCTCGTCTTCCTCGGGGTCAAATTCTGCTCCCGTAGGATTAGAGGAAGGTGGTAATGTTCGAAACATGTTAACTGCAAACTAAAATTCACACATTCTTGAGTCATAACCAGGACATTCAAGGTATTTACAGAAAACATTTAAAAAAACATTTACAGGAAACATTAAAAAATATTTACAGAAAATATTTTAATTGTAATGATAGCTGCTTCCAGCAGTTATCTGGCTCGTCCTTATTCTTAAGATTACGGAAGCAGCGAGCATCCCCGGAGATCTGGGGTCAGGAGCGCAGCAGGAAGCGTGGCCCGTGGACCGCCGGCCACCGAGACTCCTGCTCGACTCTGAGCTGCCAGATTCATGGACAACTAGCACCAGCCAGTGCCAGAGGGCAGTGGGGAGCCCTCGGTCTCTACCGTGTGCAAGTGCCAAGCAAGGAGGCCGGTGTAGTGCTGGGAAGAAAAGGATGAGATCATGGAGGAAACAGCAGAGACTGAAGAACTGACCGCCTGCCCCGGAGGTGCCTGTGATCGGCACCGAGAGACCAGACCCACCAACCGTGCCTGGGGCTGGACGGTCGCGGTCTTCGTCTATCTGGACTCAGGAAGAAATGACTTAGGAAGAGATTTCTCTGGAGTGTGAGTGACCCCCTAGTACAACTTGCTGCCCATTTTTCTTTATATTGTCCTTCACCATGGATGCCCACCCCGTTTATTATTATTATGGCTCCGTTTATTTCCAACTTCATAAAAGTCAGGGTTTTACAGGTGTTTCTACATAAAATCTAGAATTCTCTAGAGCATAGGTACACGTGAATGCCCATTAATCTGTAAGTAACGCACAACATGTACTGATAAATTTGTGATATGTTTAGTTTTTCCATATCATCAATTTGTAACTACTTCTTTTGTAGTAAGTTTAAATATGGTTAGTTCCCTTCCAGAGGCTCTGAACCACCATATGTGGGTTACAGGACTGGGCTCGAGCGACGGGCGCTCACATGACCCCAGCAAGGCCTCTGTCTCCCCACTCCCCACAGCACACCATCCGAACACCTGCCACACAAGGTAAGACTCGGCTCCGTGACAACGTGAGGGGAGGATCTGTGGATGACCGGGCAGACCTGATGCAAGGATGTCCAGTCTCATGGAGACAGAGCTAAAGCTCAAGGCCAACCGTTGTGTTCCTTTTCTCTTCTTTACTATTATTGACAAAACTCCGAGCCCTACCACCGTGTTCCGTGAAGGAACATGCCCCCACTTCAAGCCACCAGCTACGGAAGCCCTGAGCCCCAAACATTTGTCGTCCATGCCGTCTGAAAGGAGGAGCGGAGGGAAGGCATCGCAGCAACGGGGCTGAGATAACACAGGAACGGAAGGAACAAAAGATGGTTGGAAATCCAGAGACAAGCCAAAAAAAAAAAAAAATCTTTTAGTAAAAATAAAATAATACTCCTAAAATCTAAGCAGGAAGTAAAAAAAGGTCTGGAACCTGTGAACAGGGTCCTGGAGGAAGCCCCCAAGTAATAGGTGACTAACGGACCGAGGCTGTGACAGGTGCTGGCGGGTGCATGGGGCACATCCTGTCACTGGTGCCTGGGGAGGGACTCTCCTGGCACTCTGATCCTCAAGCCCACGGAAGAGAACAAGTAGACAGAAAGAGCTCCTACACCCTGGAAAGGCCACATTTGCCCGCCCCCCGGCCACACCAGCCCCAGGACTTGCCGAGGGGCAGCAGATGAGCCGTGTCACCACGAGCCTTTGCCCCTTCCTTCCTGGGCTAGGAAAGTGTGGAGAGTGGAGTTAGATGCAGTCTGAGGCCCGTATGGGCGTGTGGCATTCATGAGCTGGGTTTTCTACCTTCTCCTTCAAAGGCAGACGGCTGGGGGCTCCAAGACAGTCACCCAGAGACGGCAGGTGCCTTGAAGAAGAGTGTGGCAGAGGAGAGCTGCAGGCCCAGCGCAGGAGGACAGAGCCCACATGGCGTCCCTGGGTGGCGGAGGTGCTCCAGACACACGCTAGGCCTGCCTCTCCTGGACACACTCACGACCGCCTGTGACATCTGAGTCCCACTCAGGAAGGGAGCATGCACGCGGGCGGGCGGCCGCCCTCCTGCTCTGCTTGGGGCCAGCAGGGGCCCCCACAGGTCCCTCATTGGCCAGGCTGCCCAAGGGGACTGAAGTGTGACAGCAGGTGGGGCAGCTGTCCCCAGAGAGACTAACGGGGGGCAGGAAAGCGAGATGGGACAGACCATGGCTCACCGCCGGACACAAATGGGAGCGGCGCCCGAGGAGGTATCTGTAGCTGTGGCCGACACCTCAGTCAGCCGACCGCAGCTCGAGAGAAGACCCTGAGGACGTGCGTGGGCCGCAGCCACTCAGCTGCCAAGTCTGAAGGACAGAACCGCAGTTTTCCCAGAGGAAGACAAAACCCCTGTGGGGTGGCCTCGGCTCCTGCCCAAAGGCGGTCCTGGAAAAGGATCTCCCGGGCTGTCTCTGTCTCTTACTGGTTGCCTCTCCCGTCAGACTCTGACCGACACACCTGCTTAGTTAAGATTCCTAGGAAGCTGGTTACAGCCTACCAGGGGCGAAGCTAATGACCCCAGGGTCAAGTTGAGGCCCGTGTGGGGTGTCAGGTCACCTCCAGCCCGAACCCCAGAGGTGGGGCAGGGAGTCTGCGGGGCTGGCAGACCACCGGGCTTTTACGGCCCAAATCCTCTTTTCAGGGTCCTGGAAGGCGACCAGCCCGGATCCGGGAAGTTTTACTGCGGGCCGACTCTGACTGCCACGAAGCTGCTTCCTTGCCAAGACAAGCCTTCCCGCCACGGCCGGCGCAAGAGTCCGAGGCTCGGCTGCAGAAGAGGCTGCGCGGGCCGCCAACAAGTGGAAGGCGAGGGCGGCAGGCAGGGCACCGGCCGCCTCAAGCGGTCCTTGGGTTTCGGGGAATCTGAGCACAAACGCTGCGGGGTCCGGCGGGCCGAGCCATCCAGCCACGCGGAGTCCAGGCTGGACCCCACGGGGGGCTGGTGTGCGTCCTCCTCACGCGCAGAAGTGGAAGGAATCCGGTTTGTTCTGGGGGCCGGACGGGGACCCGACGGATTCGTTTGAGCCGCTCAGCTCACCCGGAGTGACAGTGTCCCCAGGGCTGTGGTCCCAGCCGGGGTCAGGCCACACGGACAGGGCAGCAGGGCCCGGGGCCGGGGGGAGGGGGAAGCAGGTTTCCGGCCGTCCTCGACCCAGAGCCAGGGGCTGTGCCCCGAAAAACCTGCCCACGCTCGGGTTTTCTCACGTGTACACAGGGCACGAGCCTCCCCTCTGCCCTGGGCCCGTGGGGAGGGGCCGGGGCGCGCGCACGTAGGGGACGCGCACGTAGGCGCACGGCGGCGGTGGGGCGCGCACGGACTCTGCGTTCCCGGCAGCCCCTGCTTTCCGGACTTCAATCAGCTGCACAGGCTCCGGCCCAGACTGCTGCACCTGCTCAGTCAGCTGCGAGCAACCCCGCGGACGCCCTGCGGCGCGGCAGCCTCACGGAGCTTCTGTACCCGGGACAGTGGCGAGCGGCGGGCGAGGGCCCGAGGGCGAGGGCCCGGCCTGAGACCAGGACCACCCCGGTAAGCCACTTTCCGGGACAACGGGTCGGCGAGGCTGGATACTCGGTTCCTCGTCTAAACCACACGGGTTCCTCCACCCCTGCACGCACTCTACTGTATTCGCGCAACTATGTGTAGAGATGAGGCCGCCGAGGCCGGGTCTCAGCTCCCCCAGAGCTCATCCTCCCACAGTCAGAAACACTAGGTTCTCAGAGTCCTGAAATGCATCGTGGGGGTGGGTAGGGTGGGGGGAAGTGGGGAGGGAGCTCATCGACATTTTTTTTTTTTTAATAGAAAACTGTATTTGTAAAAGTTACAGTGTATCTGAAAAAAAACAGCAGAAACCATACAAAAGACCATCGCGGCTGGGCTAGGATGCAGAAACCAAAAATACAAGTACAAGACTAACAGCACACCCTCTCTAACAGCAACATGATTAGGTAACAGGATGAACAGAAGGAGCCCAGGAACACAGTTCCAGAAGTGACTGGGGCCTGGGAACTCGCTGCCCAGTTACAAGGCCCCAGTGGAGAGAGCATAAAAACCCTAACAAAGGGCACATTAGAATATCCGAATGAAAGAGACAGCAAGAGGGAACAGAAGCAGGGGGAGTGGGAGAGGGAGAAGCAGGCTTCCTGTCGAGCAGAGAGCCTGATGCAGGGCTGGATCCCAGGACCCTGGGATCATGACCTGAGCAGAAGGCAGCCACCCAGGCGCCCCCCTAGTGGCAATCTTAAGAGAAAATCTAGGCCTTTCCTCATTTGTGAGGTTAGTTCAAGCCTGCTTTCAGGTAGAGCCCCGGTGTCACCCGGGGGACTGCACACGCACACAGCAGGACAGCGGACTTAAACTCAACAACATCGATACTCACACTGAAAGTAAGTAGTTTGCACACCCTCATTAACCAACCACTAGACACTGTCTGACTTAATAGAAAAATAACACTCAACTCCATGCTGTCTGCAACAAGCTCTCTTTAAATATAAGGATACAAATTGACCAAAAGTAAAGGAAGGAAAAAGACATACCAGGTTCACATTAGTAAGGAGAGAGCTGAAATGTCTATATGAACATCAGACAGCGTAGGTTTTGGAGCAAATAAGATTACCAGGGATAAAGAGGGTCACTGTAATGATAAAGGAGTCAACTAATAAACACTAATATCTACTCTCTGAATAACATGATGTAAAACTTGACAGAACTGCCAGAAAAAAGAGGCAATAAACAATTAGAAAACAGAATATAAAGAGCCCTAATTACAATAGCACCAAAAGACGAAATATTTTATGAGCCTGAAAAAATACACGTAGGATCCGAATGCTGAAAGCCACAAAACAAATAATGCCAAAATGAAGACATACTATGTTCATGGACTAAAAGGTTCAGCACTGCTAAGGTATCCGCTCTCCCCAAATCTACATAGTATTGCAATCCTAATCAAACCCCCTGAAGGATAGTTTGTAGGTAACAAACCGATTCTAAAATTTATATGAAAAGGTACAAAAACTAGATAGTCTAAGAACTTTAAGTAAAAACAAGATCAAAGCATTCACACTACTTGACCCCAGAATTTATGAAGTGATGGTAATGAAGACCATATGGTACTGGTGAGCAGATCCCTAATTAATGGAACAGAACGGGGTCCAGAAACAGACTCACAAATATGGTCAAATAACTTTTGACAAAGGTGCAAAAGCACTTCAAAGAATGATCAGTCTTCTCAACAAACGGAATACTTGGATATCCATATGCCAAAAAAATGAACCTCAGCCAAAATGAATCGCGGACCTAAATGTGAAATGTAAAACTATAAAACCTTATAGGTTTCCTAAAACTTTTAGTTCTATGTGAAATGTGAAATGTAAAACTATAAAATCTTATAGTTTTCCTAAAACTTTTTTTTTTGTTTTTTGGAAACTTGGAACTTTTTTGTTTTTTGGAAACTTGGAAAAAAGTCTTTTTAAGCTCAGGTCAGGCAAAGACTTCTCAATATGACACTAAAAAAAGCAGGGTCCATAAAAACAAATCATATGTTAGACTTCACCTGAACTAAAACTCTGTAAAAGACATTCTCAGAATAATAAGTCAATCAGAGAAAGACAATTATCATAGGATATCTGATGTGAGGAATTTGAGAGGTAGGGTGGGGGGCCGTGGGGGTTAGGGAGGGAAAAAATGAAACAAGATGGGACTGGGGAGGGAGACAAACCATAAGAGACTCTTACTCCCAGGAAACAGACTGAGGGTTGCTGGGGGGAGGAGGGATGGGGTGGCAGGGTGATGGACATTGGGGGGGGAGTATGTGCTATGGTGAGTGCTGTGAAATGTGTAAGTAAAACTGATGATTTACAGACAGATGAATACAGATTATGTGCCCCTGGGGCAAATAATACATTATATGTCAATAAGAAAATTAAAAAAATAAAGACCCTCTCAAAATAAAAAGACAAGCTGCAGATGGGGAGAAAACATTTATAAATCACCTAACTGGCAAAGGTTTGTATCTAGAACATGTAAAGAAGTCTCAAGCTCAATAATAAGAAAACAAAAAACCCAATGAAAACATGGGCAAGTGATTTGAATAGGTACGTCACCAAGGAAGACCTACAAATGACAAGCACAGGAAAAAGTGCTCAGCATCATTAGTCATTAGGGAAATGCAAGTCAGAGCCAAAACGAGAGGGGTACCTGGCTGGCTCAGTAAGTGGAACATGAGACTCTTGATCCCAGGGTTGTGGGTTCGAGCCCTACGCTGGGTACAGAGATTAGTTAAAAATAAAATCATTTCTTATTTTTTAAAAAGAATTAAAAAAATTTTATTTATTTATTTGACAGAGATCACAAGCAGGCAGAGAGAAAGGAGGAAAGCAGGCTCCCTGCTGAGCAGAGAGCCCGATGCAGGGCTCGATCCCAGGACCCTTCAATCATGACCTGAGCCGAAGGCAGAGGCCTTAACCCACTGAGCCACCCAGGAGCCCCCAAAATAAAATCATTAAAAAAAAAAAGATTTATTTATTTGGGTCGGGAAGAGAAAGAGAGAGAGAAGTGGGGGCAGGGGCAGAGAGAGAGGGAAAGAGAGTCTGAAACAGACTCCATTCTGAGCACAGAGTCCAAAGCCAGGCTTGATCTCACGACCTGAGCTGAAACCAAGAGTTGGATGCTCAACCGACTATGCCACCCAGGCACCCCAAAAACAAAATCCTTAAAAGAAAAAATGCCAAGCCGAGATAAAGGAGCTGACGACCCCAAATGTTGACAACGGTGCGTCACAGCCTGCTGGGGGGTGCAGACAGCGCACAGCTGCTTCGGAAAGCAGTTCAGAGAGTTAAACATAAAAGACGTGACCCACGAGTTCTGCCTCCCCCAGGCAAATGAAAACCTTTGTCCAAAACTTGCACACAAAGATTTATAGCAGTTTTACTGCCTCAGATGGGAGTCCACCTTCAGCAGGGGGTGGGCAAACGGGTACATCAACGTTGTGAGGCACGACTGGGTGGTTACCAGGGACAGGCTGCTGGTGGATCTCAAACCAACCATGCACAACGAAGGAAGCCGGACCCCAAAGGCTACCTACCCCATAAGTCCCTCTACATGACTCTCTGGAGAAGGCAACATGATAGGCTGGGACAGATTAGTGGTGGCCAGGGATGAAGAGGGAGGAGGAGAAGCCTTGACTACAAGGGGGGAGCAAAAGTAGCTTTTTTGGAGAGGGATGGAACTGTTCTCTATTTTGATTATGGTGATGATTATACGATTACACATATTTACCAAATCTCAGAGAACCGTTCACTAAAAAGAGTGAACTCTGCTGTATGTAAACTACGAATTTAATTTTATTTTTCTAAAAGATTTTATTTACTTATTTATTTGTCAGAGAGAGGGAGCATAAGAGGGGGCAGCAGCAGCCAGAGGGAGAAGCAGGCTTCTAGTTGAACAAGGAGCCTGATGTGGGACTCAATCCCAGGACTCTGGGATCATGACCTGAGCCGAAGGCAGACGCCCAACTGACTGAGCCACCAGGTGTCTAGTCTCATAAATTAAGAATTAATTTTAAAACATCCTATGAAAGGGTAATTCTTGGCCGTAAGTTCAGTTCACAATGCCCTTTGTGTCTCAGTAATTTCTCCACTGTGCCCCTAGATGAAAGACAGACCCTTCCACTTGGGAGCTTTAAAAACTGCCAGCTTTTGCTGAGGTGTAACCTATATACCGTGACTGTGTTTCAAGTGTGAGTGTTTAGTGTAGGGTCTGATACGTGTATGATGTGCATACATCTGTGAAACTATCACACAAACAAGATAATGAACATATTCATCGCCACCCCGTCAAAGTTCTTAGAAGCCTTTTGAAAAAATAATACAAATAATAAATCAGCTGGCTGCAAGTGGGGATGGTACAGGCAGAACTGGGGAGGGGTAGAGGAAGGAGAAGAATTAACTTTCACTTCCTATCCTTTTGTGTTTATCTCACTTACTGAAAACAAACATGCCTTTCTTCTATAATTTAAAAACATCCAACAAAACAAAGGAAGTTCTCCCAAAATAATTGGAACAAATCTCCAAGAAATGGCTTACTGATATATAAAGTAGAAAAATCATTCTCCGGGTTTCAAAAAGCACCATATGTTTTCATCTCTATCTAGCTCTCTGCTGATGTGCCTCTCTAACCCACGTGTCTGTGACTTTGGCTAAACAAAAACAACGAAATACACAAGGGGAAATGCGTGATTTAAATCCTCAGTGGAGAGAAATCTGTACACCACTTGAAGCCTTACTGGTTAATACACTATCTCCTTTATTCACATGTTTTCCTCTCCCATTTCCAAAATATCTTCACCCTTACAACAAGCAGTGCTTCCCAGAACACACTGTAAATATCAGATGTAAAAATAGACGAAGGAGAGCGTCCAACGTCAACTCTGAAGTGAGCACAAGACAATCACTCTGGGGCCGTGGACCGGACACCTCTCCCAAGGACCCCAGAATAACTGCTCTGCCCTTAATAGAAAATGCTGACTTGAACCCTAAGCATAAAAGAACAAACTTGTAAGGCACTATCCCGTCACTTAGAAGCAGTACAGGCGAAAACGGTGGGACGGACTTGTCTTCTCTGGAATCCCAGCATGCGTCCTGGTAGACCAGCATTACTGGTCACTGTATGTACAAGGCTCCGTGGGGGGGTGGGGGGGGTTTGAAGAAAACCTATTTACTGATTTTTTTTTTAAAGATTTTATTTATTTGACAGAGATCACAAGTAGGCAGAGAGGCAGGCAGAGAGAGAGGAGGAAGCAGGCTCCCTGCAGAGCAAATCAAGCAGAGGCTCGATCCCAGGACCCTGAGATCATGACCTGGGCCAAAGGCAGAGGCTTAACCCACTGAGCCACCCAGGCCCCCCACCCCCCGCTTTTTAAAAAAAGATTTTATTTATATTTACTGATTTTTGATGATAATGTGGTACATGATCATTATGAAAAGTTGTAAAAATCACAAGAAATATGGTAAAATGGAAAAATCTGCATAAGCCACTGCATTCCAAAGTGGCTGCTGTGAACAGCTCACACTGTATTCCTCCGGAATACATGCTGTCTCCTGGGTGAGTGTGGGTGACGGGGTCAGGGAAGATACTGTGTCTCATTCTCAGTCGTCACCCCGAACCACAGATGCGGGCCATTCCAGAGCCATCCATTTGACGCAAAGTGCCTGGAGCCTCCCAGCTCATCCTACCTCTGATCTAACCAATTCCTTCTCTGATCTTCAGCAGGCATCACTACTAAGCCTCGTTTTAATGTTTTTGTCTCTGCAGGAAGCTCCACACTGAATGGGAATCTACTGAGCTCATGGAAAGCACCGGCCAAACTCAGAAGAAATGGGAAAGCAAAACCAGTCTATCCCTCCTGGGATCTACAGCCTAGGGGAGGTCAGAACTGCCAGTGGGTTCAGTGGGCAGCGCAGGAAGGCTGCTTGGAAGCTTTTCTGAAACTTCTGCTGTGCTGAAGAATGACCTGGGGAACACATGGGTACGGGGCTGGGAAGCAGCATTTCTAACAGGCACCCAGGGGGTACCCATGCTGCAGCCTCTGAGCGGTGCTCTTCTGGAGGAGTGGTTCTCAAACTCGGGTCTTGGGACCCTTTGAAACTCCTAAAAAATTACTGAGGACCCCAAAGAGCTTTTGCTTATGAGTCATTTCTGTTGATGTTGACTGTATTAGAAATTAAACTGGAAAAAAACCCCCCATGAATCTATTAAAAAATAGCGAGCCCACTGTCTCAATATAAATATACATTTATATTAATATAAGTATATAAATATATAATATATATTATATATAAATAGAAAATGACTTTCATAACAATTAGTTATTTCATTTTCTTTCTTTTTTTTTTAAAGATTTTATTTATTCATTTGACAGAGAGAGACAGCGAGAGGAGTGGGAGAGGGAGACTGACTGAGCCACCCAGGCGCCCCGTGTCAGTTATTTCGCAAGATCTCCTATCACATAGGATACAGGTGACTCTCCTGAACAACACATGGGTTAGAGAGGTCGACCCCCTGCACAGGTCTTCTGACTCCCCCAAAACTTAACTACTAATTAAGCCTATTGTTGACTGGAAGCCTTACCGACAACATACATATTGATTAACACATATTTTGTGTGCTATACGTAGTATAAACTATATTCTTAAAATAAGGTAATCTGGAGAAAAGAAAATGCTAAGAGAATCTTGAGGAGGAGAAAATACATTTATGGTACAGTATTGTGTGTATGCGTGTATACACACACATATAAAGGCTGGGTTGCCTGGGTCGCTCAGTCAGTCAAGCATCTGCCTTCCATCAGGATCCCGGGGTCCTGGGATCGAGGCCCGCATCAGGCTCCTTGCTCAGCAGGAAGCCTGCTCCTCCCTCTAACACTCCCCCTGCTTGTGTTCCCTCTCTGTCTCTCTCTCTCTGTCAAATAAATAAATAAAAAATCTTGGGGCGCCTGGGTGGCTCAGTGGGTTAAGCCTCTGCCTTCGGCTCAGGTCATGATCTCAGGGTCCTGGGATTGAGCCCTGCATCCGGCTCTCTGCTCAGTGGGGAGCCTGCTTCCCCCCCCGCCCTGCCTGCCTCTCTGCCTACTTGTGATCTCTCTCTGTCAAATAAATAAATAAAATCTTAAAAAAAAAAAATCTTAAGGAACAAAATCCATGTATAGCTGGACCTTCTTGGTTCAAAGGTCAACTACATTTCCTAAAACAAACAAAAATCTAGGGAGAAGAGTGGCATTTTTTTCCATTTTTGCTAATCTCTTTACTATCTGCCTTAAGAGAAAACAGCCAATTCCCATGTCTGCTTCTACATTCTGAGTGCTGGTTTGGTTGAAATACAAGAGGAAAACAATGTACTGTATGGTGACTAACACAACATAATTAAAAAAAAATGACAGAAAAGAAAAGAAAAAATGTCTTTTAGAGTTTGTAGTTGGAAAAGAGAGGAGTAATCAACAGCCCATTTGGATAACGTGGGCTTCTGTGATACTACATCCAAACTTGACCAGCGGTGGTCTTCCTTATCGAGGAGAGGTCTCTTTGTCAAGATCCAACGGGGTGTCTTGCATTCTGAATGGCTCTCGGCCCAAAAATGATTATGGAACATTATTTATTGTGCATCTGGAAAACACTGGTTCCCTGGATTATGCAGACTCCCGGTGGGGACTCATTTCGCCTGTTGGGTTCCTACCACCACTGACCTCAGCAGGAGAGCCTGTGGCCCTGGGAAGCTGATGGATACAAGTTCCAAAATTCAAATTTTCACCCCAAAACTCAAACTCTGTCATGGACAACAAACACTGTCAGCTATTTCCCTTTAAGTGACCTTCTCTTTTTATTTTCGAGAAGATGCTCACTAACATTCCTCTGAATAACCGGTCTGGCTTCGAGTGACGTCACGTCAACATGGCGTCTGCGGAAACAGTGGTTTTGCTACCAGCGTGTTGACTCTGAGAAAAATGTCAATGCCTGAAAAACAGATTAACTAGGGAACTGAATTGAAAAAAACCAAACAGATGGCTGATTATATTTAAAAAATGACTGAAATGAAGAGATAATGGCGTTTATGTGATTCAGGCCTGCAACAGCTCCCCGTGCCCGGAGCTCCCCCGTGGCTACTGCTCCTTTTCATCCTTGTCTCTCAGAAGTTTTTTTTTTTTTAATTTGAAAATAAATTGGGGGGGGGGGCACCTGGGTGACTCAGTTGGTTAAACGTCTGCCTTTGGTTCAAGTCATGATCTCAGGGTCCTGGGATCGAGCCCCGCATCAGGCTCCCTGCTCAACGGGGAGCCTGCTTCTCCTTCTCCCACTCCCCCTGCTTGTGCTCCCTCTCTCCCCGTGTCTCTCTGTGTCAAATAAATAAACACACACAGTGAAATCAGGGCCTGGCAGCCCCACTCCGGGTAAATACTCAAGAGGCGTGCCCACGGCAGCTTGGACACCAATGCTCACAGAGGCGTTAGGTGTAACCGCCACGTAGCAGAAATGACCCAGATGCCCATCCACAGATGAACGGGTCCATCAAAACGTGGTACTTGTCCATGCATGGAAATACTGCAGAGCAACAGAGAGAAGCAGTGACACAGGCTATGATCTGGATGAACCTTGGAAGCATTACTCTAAGTGCAGGAAGACCACATACCCCAGAATTCTAGTTATACGGTACGTCTGGTGAGACACATCTATAGAGATGGGAAGGCAGTAGGTGAGTGGTTGCCAGAGGCTGGGGGTGACAGGTAAGGGAGCAACGGCGGTGACTATTCTTGGGTATGGGGCTTCTTTTTAGGGGGTGAACGAGTTCTAAAAAAATGAGATGTGGGGGCGCCTGGGTGGCTCAGTGGGTTAAGGTCTCTGCCTTCAGGTCATGATCCCAATGTCCTGGGATCGAGCCCCGCATCGGGTTCTCTGCTCAGCGGGGAGCCTGCTTCCCCCTCTCTGCCTACTTGTGATTTCTGTCTGTCAAATAAATAAAATCTTTTAAAAAAATGAGATGTGATGATGGCTGCACAATTCTGTAAATATACTAAAAAGCACGGGCTTGTATATTTTACTATTATTATTATTACTAAGATTTTATTTATTTATTTGACAGAGATCACAAGTAGGCAGAGAGGCAGGCAGAGAGGAAGCAGGCTCCCCGCTGAGCAGAGAGCCCGATGCGGGGCTTGATCCCAGGATGTTGGGATCATGACCTGAGCCAAAGGCAGAGGCTTTAACCCACTGGGCCACCCAGGTGCCCCTATTATTATTATTTTTTAAAGATTTTATTTATTTGAGAGAGAGAGAGAGAGAGGATGAGAGGGGAGAAGGTCAGAGGGAGAAGCAGACTCCCCACAGAGCTGGGAGCCCCATGCGGGACTTGATTCCCGGACTCTGGGATCATGACTTGAGCCGAAGACAGTTGCTTAACCAACTGCGCCGCCCCTGGTGACCGACTCTATGAGATCTTTAACATTACTAAAAATATCAGAGAAACAAGCAAATCAATGCATGTGGTATTTTTGCTGGTACCCCAACAGCTGATTCTGCACGCTCTTCAGATTAAAAATGGGATCTGCTCTTTTCGTTTACCTTGGGTCAACTTGGCCGCTGACCTACTAGTGGACCTCACATTCTGACCACCCTCATTCTTCCAGTATTTGTCATATTACCGTTCAGATGTGGGCCCTCCAGAGTCTCGGGTCCCGGAATGCGGCCACTGTCGTGTCTGACCATCCACCACTGCGCTGCCGCCGAAGCAACGGGAAGAGCGCACACCCGTCCAACCACAAACTGTTCTGCGAAACATCATTAGGTGGGCGGGACCCAAACAACGGTTAAGATCTGAATTCTAGAGAATAATGTTCTGTGGCTGAACTCCCCTGCCCTCAGCTAAGAAGAAGAGTGAAAGAGTGAAAACCTCTGCGGGATAGAAAGAGTGAAAATGGGCGCAGAGCGAGAAAGAACAGGAGCTCTGCTACTAGCTGGGCCGGGGCGACGGCACAGACAAAGACAAGTGCAAAGTTAACAGGAAGTACTGCTCCTCCCGAAGTCACGGAGCAGCTGTAAAATGCCAAAAAGACAACATCTTCCCGTTACTACTGCTTTCTTCTCAATGGCCCCAAACCCACTTTGCCATGTACATCGATTATTATTTTCATCTCTTACATCTGATTCATCCATTACTTCCAACGGCTAAGTGCCCCTGCCGTTACATACATCGGGGTGCACCCATGTCCCCGTCCTGCACATACTCCAGCTTCACTCCTGCCTTGGATCCCACCGGTGTGCACCGCCTCTCCGTCGCTTTCGGGACAGTGTATTTGAAATGGGTGAATTGCATGGTACCTGAATTCTCTCCCAGGACATTTTTTAAGATTTTATTCATTTATTTGACAGAGAGAGACACAGTGAGAGAGCAGGGGGAGTGGAAGAAGGAGAATCAGGCTTCCTGCCGAGTAGGGAGCCTGATGCGGGGCTCCATCCCAGGACCCTGGGATCAGGACCTGAGCTGAAGGCAGACGCTTAATGACTGAGCCACCCAGGTCCCCATGGGCATTTGTTAAAAAGAAAAAAAAAACCATACACTTGTCCAGTCTGACAGGCAATATATTTAAAAGAAGCAGCAGAAGGAGTATAAACGTCTATATGAGGCACCTGGGTGGCTCAGTGGATTAAGCCTCTGCCTTCGGCTCAGATCATGATCCCAACGTCCTGGGATTGAGCCCCGCATTGGGCTCTCTGCTCAGCGGGGAGCCTGCTTCCTCCTCTCTCTCTGCCTGCCTCTCTGCCTACTTGTGATCTCTGTCAAATAAATAAATAAAATCTTAAAAAAAAAAAAAAGGAGTATAACGTCTATAGAGCTTTGGATTCTCCCAAGTAAGTGCAAATGCATGTCTTTAAAAATGCCCTGACAACACGCACACCAACCATGCAATGCTCACGGGAGCTGGCTAAGTGCTGCCTCAGGGGTCAGTAAAGTGGGGACATCCGGAGGGAACCGCAAAGGGGCCCCCATCTCTTCAACCTGCCACGCTGGGTCCAGGCACTGCTTGGGGTGAAGGCCTTCTACAGGCTGCTAGAGTTCTGCACCTACACTCTACCTCTCCCAGGGCCAGAAACCACTGCCCACTATCATCCCCACCATACTTTCTTTTTTTTGCCTGTCCCTGTGAAAAGGAAAGCTCTGGGAGGGCAGAAGTACCGTCCACTACTCTATTTCCTCCCCTAAAAAAGTTCCTGGCCCACAGTGGACGCTCACTCAATAAGGGTCTCTAAGTGTTTTAGGGGGTCCACTGTGCAACACTCCAAAGACCATCCTGAATTTTGGGGGAGGGGACAAAGTGAAGACAGCAGGAAGAGAACCCAGTTAGGACACGATTGTAACAGGGAGAAAAGTTAACGATTATTTAATCTAAAAAAAAGTTCTAGGGCTTTTAGCATCCTGAGGAGTTTAGGTAATGTACACTTGCTGTGTCAACGCGAGGGACGGTGATCCAAGCAGCAGGGCAGGCCCCGGTGCAGGGCTGGCGTCTGACCCAAACCAGGCCAACCACGGCCTCACGCTCTGCAGACTCTTCCCTCCTTAACAATGGAAAAACCTTCCAATCTAGTGATTTCATACATAACAAACTGATATGCTTATAAATTAAAACATATTCATAAATGGGTTTAATTTAAAGATAAAATAAATTTAATATGTAATAAAGAAGCATTTAAAATAAGGGGGGGGGGCGCCTGGGTGGCTCAGTTGTTAAGCGTCTGCCTTTGGCTCAAGTCATGATCCCAGGGTCCTGGGATGAAGCCTCAGTCAGATTCCCTTTCCTCTCTCTCCCTCTGCCCCCGCACCTCATGCTCTCTCTCTCAAATAAGTAAATAAAATCTTTTATTTTTTAATTTTTTTAATTTTAAGATTATTTATTTATTTATTTGACAGAGATCACAAGTAGGCAGAGAAGCAGGCAGAGCGAGAGGAGGAAGCAGGCTCCCTGCTGAGCAGAGAGCCCCATGTGGGGCTCGATCCCAGGACCCCGGGATCATGACCCGAGCTGAAGGCAGAGGCTTTAACCCACTGTGCCACCCAGGCGCCCCAAGTAAATAAAATCTTAAAAAAAAAAAAAGGGAAAAGGGAACATATGACTCAGAGAGGAGTCATTTTTCAATCACTTTACAAGAAAATAAAGTTATATCCCTCCTCTGCACCATAAAAGAAAACAAAATTCCAGGAGGATTATAAAATGTATTGTGAATGACAAAATTATGAAGGTGTTAGGAGAAGTATTAGATTGTTCTTTGAGATTCTGGCATTTGGGAGGCCTGCCAAAGTAAATGAGAGTTGAAATTAAGCAGTGAAAAGAGAGAGTCTCCCATTTTTCTTAGTCTGAACGGGAAAAGCATCAGGACACGCATCACGCGGTCTGGGGAGGGGGCCCACGTGGCCCTCGCAGCCTCGGGCTGGCCACACTTTGGTAAATTCTCAACTTTGAGTTTAACAACAAATTAAAATAATCAAGTTGATCTCAACTTCTGACACAACAGATTGTGAAAACTACAAAAAGGAACATTACTTTCAAATTCTTTACCCAAAGCAACATATGAAAGTGAGAAATAAACATATTTCAGGTCATGAGATTAGTCAATTCTGAAACATACAGCTGTGGGGGAAAAAATCTGCAACTTAAGGAGTTCAACGAAAATCAAGATATAAAATTTTATATTAAGCAGCAAGGACTCTCTTATAACCAGGGAGTTCTCATTTCAAAGGTGGAAAAAACACCAACAATTCCCAAAACACTCAATAGAAAATGAATTCAGGACCAAACAGTATGAGCTCCAAAAGGGATCCTGCAGAGGGCCTGGAAACAGGCTGCCAAGTAGGAGACGGCAGAGGACTGAGCTTCAGAGCTGAATGAAACCAACCATGGACCAAGCGCAGCATGACAGAGGCCGCCAGCCAATCAGGGCGGCCTGTCCCAACACAAGCTTGGTCCCATCACTATTTTAACTCTGCCCCATCATTACAATTTTCCTGCACATGGACGGGCAATATGTCTACTTTTAAACTATAATCAGCACCGTTACATTAAAGAGAGTACGAAACTAACTGGGAATTCCAAGGCACCCGAGCCCGGGTGTTCAGGGAGTTAAAGAAGTTGACGCACACAGGGCACTCGGATTGGACCCTGAAGGTACCGGTTTCTCTCACTGTCACCGCTCGGACACCGGGCACATTCCAAAGATTGTCATTATTCCAGTACGAACTTCGCCACACGAGGACTCTTTTGAGGGGGGTGCGGTGTTAGGCTCCACCGGCTCAGCTGACGCGGAGGATACCGGGGCCCTGGTGGTAAGTCAGGGCTGGGACAATCACTTACCATATGGACTACTTCTGGGTAAATGGGCTCTGTGATCACATTCCGATTATGGGTGATATATTCTACCATTTCACTTAAAGCAGCTCGTTTTACTTCCTTCCACTTTAGGTCACTTAGTGGATCGGAAACAAAGTCAAAGAGGACACAACACTGACGTAACTTCTGGATAAAAAGCTTCTCTTGATCAGCAGGAGGAACATCTGAAAAGCAGAAAGCAAAGGATATTGATCGCAAAGATGCTTAACCCCAAATTACTGTGAAACACTTTTAAGCCTTCTACTATTTTTATTTTGAATTAATAGAGATTCAAGATGAGAGACAGGGTAGGGACAGAGAGAGGTCAAACATTCCCCAAACAGAAAAACAACCAGTAGCAGCTTGTCACCGCTCAGCTCAGATGCGTCTTAGGATATAATTTTTGTACCATCGACTCTCTAAACCACATTGAGAGGACGGTTCAAGATACGCCCTCTCAATGCATTCGTTCACTCAACAAATCTAATCCGAGCGCCAGTTACCATGTGCTAGTGCTGCGCTGGGCAAGGGAACGAGGGCCAAACCACGGGCCCCAGTCGGGTGGGGGGGGCAGACCTTCCCACCAGTGACACCTGCAGGAACAGGCAAGGTGAGCAGAGTGACAGGGGAAGGGCACGTGGGTGTCCCCTGGCTCGCTGGCAAACACAGAGCTAGCGACATCAGTCTGCAAACACATGGAGTCACCACCCCAGCGTGCCATGAAACACGTTTCATTCCTCATTCTGGGCCACGGTCAACACATGCCACGCAGGACACCTGGTGATCTTCATGAGGACAGCAGTATAAAACCAGTGCAGATAGTAAGCAACAACACTCACTTGACTCGGTGAGTGCTTGTCTGGGCCGGGGCCATACTACAAGCTTTATCCACATTTACACATTTATTTTCCCCACGTAATCCTTACCACAACACAACAGAGATAAGAAACAAGTCTGGAGGGTCATCTTGGGGCTGGACAGGGACGGAGCCCTGCACGATCTTCCAGTATTCTGGGAAGTGTGGAAAACCACCGGCCAGTTTGAGTCTGACAGCTGCCCTCGGTGGGGAGGAGCTGGGCGGTGACGCGAACGCACAGGATTTAGCGATACATACACTAAAACGGGTCCAACACTTGCAAAATGTCTCCAAAGATTTGCAAACCCAGGGAACCAGTATTTTCCAAGTGATCAATAAATCGTGTTATAGTATCGTTCAAGGACAAGCGCAGCACTTGGAATGAAAGTCCACTGGATTTTAATGGAATAAAATGTACGGACAGTGGGCTCCATGGTTTCACAATCCACACTGCATGCTCCTTCAAGAAGCTGCCCGTTTAAGTTCTGGTGTCATATCGAGAAAGTGTCCCTAACCATCTGAAAAGGCTGTTAAGACACTCTCCTTTCCCCCAACATGCGTCTTCGTACACGTGAACCCAAACATGCGGCAACAGAGCGAATGCAGCAGCAGGCGGGAGAACCCAGACGCGAGAGAGATCTGCACCAACATAAAACAATGCCGCTCTCTAAGTTTGTCTTTGTTTTGTAAAATATGGCTCTTTTCATAAAAACATTATTTCTGTGAACATGTCATTGGCTTCTTTTTCTTTTTTTTTTTAAACGATTAAAAGTAAATCTCTCTCTTTTTTAAAGATTTTATTTATTTGTCAGAGAAAGCTCACAAGCAGGGGGAGCAGCAGGTAGAGAGAGAAGCAGGCTTCCTGCTGAGCAGGGAGCCCCATGTGGGACTTGATCATGACCTGAGCCAAAGGCAAACACTTAACTGACTGAGTTACCCAGGCGTCCCTTGGCTTATTCTTAATTTTAGCATATGTGCTGCCAAAGCAATAAATATAATAAAAATACTTTATTTTTCTGTTTTAATTTGGAATAGAGTCAATAGTGGTAGGTAAGCCCACATACACAAAAGCTCCTACATAATTTTTAGGAGTGTGAAGGGGTCCTGAGCCCAGAGACCTGCTGTCCCCCCATCCACCGGCATCCCAGTGTGCACCCCTGTACCCTTGGGCTTTCCTGCCTTTAGCCGCTCATGTTGTCACCCTCTTCACAGCAAGGGTCCCCTCCTTGCTCATAGTCCTTCTCCAAGGCCTGTCCTCCCGTCCCGGCTGGATGAGGCGTCGGGTTCTGAGCCAGTCGCTCAGCACCTGCTGTGGCTGGAAACACAGAGATCCTGCGCAGTGTTTTTCTTGCTTCCCCACACCTGCTCCGTGAGGGCGGGGCCAGGTGATTATGTTTTCTAGTTCTCCGCACCCCCCAATGCAAACAGCAGGCATGCAAACATTGCCACCTGAATGGACGTGTTTGGTGGGAAACTGCGGTTCCCACAGAAGCAGCACAGGGCAGGGTGCGGGAATAAGGAGACACTGCCCAAGGGATACTTAGGAAAGCGCGGGTTCGAACCTGATTTATCAACATTCTGAGTGCTCAGGACCGCAAAATCATTTTAAACGAGTGACCATCGTGACTCTGTTTGGGTCCAACCTTTTCCACTGAAGAGGTTTCCTTTTCTCTTTCTTTTTTTTTTTTTTTTAAAGATTTTTTTATTTATTTGACAGAGATCACAAGTAGGCAGAGAGGCAGGCAGAGAGAGAGGAGGAAGCAGGCTCCCTGCTGAGCAGAGAGCCTCCATCCCAGGACCCTGAGATCATGACTTGAGCCAAAGGCAGAGGCTTAACCCACTGAGCCACCCAGGCGCCCCAAGGTTTCCTTTCCTGAATTACTTCCTTGCTTGACTTCCATCCTCTCTCCACGTTACCCTTCATTCACCCTCCTGTTTGCCAGGATCGTTAATGCGCTCAGTCTGTCGTCATGGCTTATATGTTTGGACCCTACCTGGCATTCTTGTGTTCTGGACCTTAGGAAGCAAAGAAGCCTGTGTTTGCCGCAAGAGACACCCGATGAGGACCGAGAGAGATGCCGGGAGCTCAAACGGCGTGCCCGAGGCCACCATGCCATTAAGTGGCGGGGCACAGATAGGACACTGTGCTCTACTCTAGAGCAAGGGCATGCTGGGGTCACTCGGGGTGCTGCTACGTCCCACATACATTGAAGCTCCCAAAAGCATCATTCACTTCTTTAACGCAGTGTAAGAACTGACATTCAGAATAAAGACAAAGTTGTCACCAAAAACACTAAAACAAGTCTGTTCCAATTAAGAAGGAAGAGCAGAGGGGGGCCTGGGTGGTTCAGTCATTAAGCGTCTGCCTTCGGCTCAGGTCATGATCCCAGGATCTTGGGATCGAGCCCTGTGTTGGGCTCCCCGTTGAGTGGGGAGTCTGTTTCTCCCTCTAACCCTCCCCCAGTGCCTGCTCTCTCTCTATCAAATAAATAAATAAATAAATATGGGGAAAAAAAGGAAGAGCAGACTAAAACAGTTTTAGAGTTTTCTATCTAAAATTCTTCTAAAAGGCAACAAAATTTCAACTTTTTGGAAACTGTGTCAATTCTTCCACGATACCAAATAGCTAAGGTGTTATGGTATTATTTTCATTTATAGTTTACCAAAAAAGTCCGTGACTATAATCTCATGAACTCTATATTTTTGAAACCTCATTTATTTTTATAACTTCACGGTTTAAAAGTCTTAAAAACCTTTTAAATTAGCACTGCTTACCCTGAGAGAACAAAGTATGAGTGGCATGAGCTGGGCCGTACTTGACTCTCCTCCCCTGATCATCCACGTAACATGAGCCGAACGTTACAAAACCAACCAGACCCTGCGGAGCTAGTACACGACATTTCCGTATTCCGAACGCAAGACCGCCACACTCTTAGTAAGCCACCGCCCTGCATTTGACCCAAACCTTACAATCACTTTCATGAAGCAGAATACAAAAAAAGAAGGGCTCTGAATTTTGCCCATGAGGGACAGCGACTTACTTTCCTTTTAAATTGCAGACAGACTATTAACACGGACAGATGCATTTCAGAACGCGTGGGTGCTGCCAGGAACCCCAGTGATGGGCTCTTCAACTGCTGGGGAGGGGGTTAAGAAGTCCACCTGCCTGGGACAAGCCCTGCCCTACACTGAAACTGCTAAGAGCAAGAAGGAAATTAAAGAGAGGATCACAGTTATGGCGAGAGAACATTCTTTTTTTTTTTTTTTTTAAGATTTTATTTATTTATTTGACAGAGATCACAAGTAGGCAGAGAGGCAGGCAGAGAGAGAGGAGCGAGCAGGCTCCCTGCGGTGCAGAGAGCCCGATGCGGGGCTCGATCCCAGGACCCTGAGATCATGACCCCAGCTGAAGGCAGAGGCTTTAACCCACCGAGCCACCCAGGCGCCCCTTAATTATTATTTAAGTTAAGAGCTGTTACACTTTGCACATGTAGTATCATGAACACCTTGGGTCTGTATAAACCTCGCAGGTCCCCCTGCCTCCCATCCTCATGACTCTGGTTATTGTGAACTTGGGACACTTCTCAGTTATTTCCCAGTAAATCTTGAAGGATGCCAGGGAGCAAGATGTAGGGTCACACCCATGCCAAACCAGGAGAAGGGAGCAGGGAGGACACCAGCCCATGGGAAACAGCACAAACGACGCAAGGAGAAGACCGTGTCTTTCTTTTAAAAACGTACTTAGCGAAAGGAAGCCAGTCATCTGTGACAGACAGAGCCGCTCCGTGAAGGTCACCATCCGCGCAGGGCGAGCGCACCCCATTTTAGTTTCACACACGCTCCTGGCCCCACCGTGACAGAGGGCAGCATGCCTCCACCTGCCCCACCAGAGCAGCCACAGAGAGCGGGCAGAACTCCTAGGTGCCTCCACCTTCTTCTAGTAATCTACACGTAATACACACGCAGTCTACAAGCGACAGACCAGACACTGAGGCTGCTCTGGGTCATCAGTCTGGAGACCACTGCAGGCTTTCCCCAGGGAGCCCCAAGTGGCTAACCGCATCCCAGCCAGCTTCATCGGCGTGTGCCTTCGGTCCCAGGAGGGGCAGGGCCCCGACACTGAATTGTAGGCTGTGATCCTGCAAGGCTGAATTACTAGACTGGGGCCCTACAGGAGGAGGCACCATGCGAACTGTTTGTGGGTAGAAAAAGGATTCAAATAAAAAAGCCAACCGAGGGGCGCCTGGGTGGCTCAGTTGGTTAAGCCGCTGCCTTTGGCTCAGGTCATGATCCCAGCGTCCTGGGATCGAGTCCCACATCGGGCTCCTTGCTCAGCGGGGAGCCTGCTTCTCCCTCTGCCTCTGCCTGCCTCTCTGTCTGCCTGCGCTCACTCTCTCTGACAAATAAATACAATCTTTAAAAAAAAAAAAAAAGCCAACCGAGCCCACTTCCACCTGACGAGTCTTGACAGTGAGAAGAATCACTGCAAGACACAGCAGAGACCCGGCTTTCAGCAGGAGAGCTGCGCAGAGACAGCAGCCTGCTCCCCCCTGCCCCCGCCTGCCCTGGTGGGACACAGGTGATGGCTCTGCCCCCATAACCCTGACCCCAGTGAAATAAAGGATGGAGCTGCCCCCAACCGTCAGCCTAGAGGACACCACCACAAGAGATGCTTCCCCCAAAGGCACCCACTGAGGACCTGTGAGCCCCTTCGAGGTCACTCACAGGATATTTGCTAAGCAGCTCAGACGGCCTGATTTCCAAGGACAGTGGCCACTGTGTGAGCACGGCGGGCCTCTACAAGCTCATGCCGCGCTCTCAAAGGCCCAGTGGACGGTCACCCAATGGTCTGTGAACACCTGCAAGCCACGGGCCCACGGATGGGAGACAGCTCCTAGAAAACGGGAGACAAACAAGCAATCTCTCCCAAAGGAAGAGCCAGACCTCCAGCCACGGCATCATCTTGTCTTTCCAACACATCTGTTCTTAGTCCCAGGTGACGGGGAGTAAAGTTGGAGTCAGTGGCTAACAATATGGGTAAATCTGGGATTCTCTGTTAATAACATGAATTCCACTGAGCTCTAGTTCTTTTATGAGGAAGCAAGGCAGATGTCAAGGTTCTCCCACTTTAGAAAACAAAAGTTTAGCAATATCATTTTGTTTTTGAAAGACAAAACTTTTTTTTTTTAAGATTTTATTTATTTATTTGAGAGAGAGGCAGTGAGAGAGCATGAGCGAGGAGAAGGTCAGAGGGAGAAGCAGACTCCCCGTGGAGCTGGGAGCCTGATGCGGGACTCGATCCCGGGTCTCCGGGATCAAACCTTTCTATGTACCATTTCTGAAATGACTCTTCTTACCTACTGCTGCCTGCGTCCCCTCTGTCCTAGGTCAAGCACGTGTGGGCAGGCACTGCTCTGTTGGTGTGCGGACGTCCCTCCCATGACCCGCACCAGCCTTAGCCCCTAGAGCCATAAGACTCTGTATCTGTTAGACTAAGTTCTTTCACCTTGTTCTGTTCATGCCCTGACTACTCAAGGCCCTTTATTTATTTTTTTTAAAAGATTTTATTTTTTATTTGACACAGAGAGAGATCACAAGTAGGCAGAGAGGCAGGCAGAGAGAGAGAGGAGGACGCAGGCTCCCCACCAAGCAGAGAGCCCTATGCGGGGCTCGATCCCAGAGCCCTACTCAAGGCCCTTTAAATTCCCTCTATCAATTTGGGAAGAATGGCGGCCTTTACAATACTGAGTCTTCCAATACATGGATATGGAATATTTTTCCCTAAACTCAAGTTTTCCTTAAATGTCTGTCTCCCCTTTCCTTCCCTTCCTTTTCCCACTTCTTTCCTTTCCTTCCTTTCTTTCTTTTTAAAGATTTTATTTATTTGAGAGAGAGAGAGAGACAAAGAAAGCAGGGGGAGCAGCCGAGGGAGAAGCAGGCTCCCCACTGAGCAGGGAGCCCGACTTGGGGCTCGATCCCAGGACCTGAGATCATGACCTGAGCCGAAGGCAGACACTTCACTGACTGAGCCACCCAGGTGCCCCCTTAAATGTCTTTCAATAAAGTTTTATAGTTTTCTCTTAACATGTGTCACATATTTTTTAGATTTATTCTTAGGTAGTTGTTATGTTCTGATGTCACCGTAAACGGTATCTTTAAAAAGATTTAACTGCTGCTGCGACACACACACAATGATTCTGGGGACTACTTCTGTATGTAGCTACCCCTGCTTACCTCTTATGAATCCTGACATGATTATCTGTGTATCTTTTCTGTGAATATCAGCCTTTCCCTTGTAGACTGACGGCGTTCTTTTTCTTGCCTGAGCAAAGTGCCAGGATGTGGCGGGACCAGCTCCCTTCGCCTCTCCCAGCTCAGAGGGAAGCTCCCGCCAGAGCCCACGGCTCTGGACAAGTGCCGGGCGTGCTGGGACTCTGTGGGTAACATCGACCTGATGAAGAACCCGGCCTGGACATTCAGTGCTGTCTCATCCGTACCCCTTCTGAGACTTTTACAGAGTTGGGTGCGTGGATCTCAAATGCACAGGAAATGTAAGACCCTCTTGGAGAAGAACGGGGCAGGGGCAACCTGCTGTTCCAGAAATAAGTAGACTTACTTAAAGCTTTTTTAACAAAAACAGCCAAGCCACAGAGAACAGAGGCCAAGAAACAGGCATGCGCATATATGGAGCCTTGATTTACGACAGGACTGTATTCCAGAACAGCAAAGAAAAGTCAGCTTTTCCAACATAAGACACTGGGACAACCAGGTACCCAGGGACAGAAAGGAAGGGAGCAAGGGCGGGAGGGAGGGAGGAAGAAAGAAACTGGATCCCATCATGTAGAAAAATAAAACATAAGCTCCTGGTGGGCTATGACTTAAGTTTGAAAGATAAAACTCTAATGTGTCAAGAAAATAATATGGAAGAGTATCTTATGTCAAGAAAGTGGAGGGCTTTTTTTTTTTTTTTTTGAGTATAGCCGACACAATGTGGCATTAGTTTCAGGTATACAACAGTTGTTCAACAACTTGATACTCTATGCTGTGATCGTAAGTGTGGTCACCATCTGTCACCACACGACACTACTGATTATATTCCCTATGCTCTATCTTTGTTTCCCATGGCATGTTCATGCCATAACTGGGAGCCTGTATCTCCCATTCCCCTTCACCCATTTTTAAAAAGTTTTTATTTATTTCAGAGAGTGAGAGAGAGAGAGCGTGCGAGCGCGTACGTGAGCAGGGGGAGCAGGAGAAGGAAAAGGGGAGAGAATCCCAAGCAGACTCCGTGCTGAGTGGGGAGCCTAACGCGGGGCTCGGTCTCACAACCCTGAGATCATGATCTGAGCTGAAACCAAGAGTTGGAGCCGACCAGGCGCCCCATCCCCCCCCACCCATTTTGTCCATCTTCCCGCCCTGTCCCCTCTGGAAACCATCAGTCTGCTCTATTTACAGGTCTCAGTTTGCTTTTGGTTTTGTTCTTGAGATTCCATACATGAGTGAGATCATACAGTATGTGTCTTTCTCGGACTGACTCATTTTACTTAGCATGACAACCTCTAGCTCCATCCGCGCTGCTGCAAATTGCAAGATCACATCCTTTTTCCGTCTGAGTAACGTTCCATTGTACGTATATGTATACACACCACATCTTCATCCATATTCACCTATCAACGGATAATCCTGGTTACTGTAAGTAATGCTGCAATAAACACAGAAATGCATTTATCTTTTTGAATTACTGTTTTCAGTTTTTGGCGTAAATACTCACCAGTGGGATACTGAATCTTAACAGTATTTCTTTGTCTTTTTCTTTCTTTCTTTCTTTGTCTTCTTTTTTAATTAAAAAAATTTTTTAAAAATCTTTTTTTTTTAAGATTTTATTTATTTATCTGACAGAGAGAGATCACAAGTAGGCAGAGAGGCAGGCAGAGAGAGAGAGGGGGAAGCAGGCTCCCCACCGAGCAGAGAGCCTGATGCGGGGCTCGATCCCAGGACCCTGGGATCATGACCTGAGCAGAAGGCAGCGGCCCAACCCCTGAGCCACCCAGGCGCCCGTCTTCTTTTTTTTGAGGAAGCTCCATACTGGTTTTCACAGTGACTACACCAATTCACATTTGCACTGACAGTGCACAAGGGTTCCTTTTTCTCCACATTTGCCACCACTTGTTATTTCTTGTCTTTTTGATTCTAGCTGTTTTGACAGGTGTGAAGTGGTATCTTTTTTTTTTTTTTAAAGATTTTATTTATTTATTTGACAGGCAGAGAGCACAAGTAGGCAGAGAGGCAGGCAGAGAGAGAGAGAGAGGGAGGGAAGCAGGCTCCCTGCTGAGCAGAGGACCTGATGTAGGACTCGATCCCAGGACCCTGAGATCATGACCTGAGCTGAAGGCAGTGGCTTAACCCACTGAGCCACCCAGGCGCCCATGAGGTGGCATCTTATTGTGGTTTTCATTTGCATTTCCCAGGTGATGAGTAATGTTGAGCGTCTTTCCATGTGTCTTCTGGCCATCTGTATGTCTTTGAAAAAATGTCCATTCAGGCCTTCTGCCTGTTTTGTAATCTGATTATTTGTGGCTTTTTTGATGTTGGGTTGTATAAGCTCTTTATATATTTTGTATATTAACCCCTTACAGGATATATAATTTGCAAGTATCTTCTTCCACTCAGTGGGTTGCTGACTGTCTCCTTTGCTGTGCAAAAGTTTTTAATTTTGATGAAGTCCCAACAGTTTATTTTTGCTTTTGTTTCCCTTGCTTTAGGAGACATATCTAGAAAAAAGTTGCTACGGCCAATAACAGAACTACTGGCTGTTCTCTTCTAGCAGTTTTAAGGTTTCAGATCCCACATTTAGGTCTTTAATCCATTTGAGTCTTATCTTTGTGTTTTTGCACATAGTTGAACTGCTTTCCCAGCACCACATATCGGACAGACTGTCTTTTCCCCATGGTATATTCCTGCCTCATCATAGACTGACCACATAAGCATGGGTTTGTTTCTGGGCGCTCCATTCTGTTCCATTGATCTATGGGTCTATGTTGTCTATACTGTTTTGATTACTACACCTTTGTACCCTAACTTGAAATCTGGAATTGTGATGCCTCCAGCTTTGTTCTCTATCTCAAGACTGCTTTAGGTATTCAGGGTTTTTTGTGGTGCCCTACAAATTTTTGCATTGTTTTTCTAGTTCTGTGAAAAATGCACTGATATTTTGATAGATAGTGCACTAAACCTGTAGACTGCTTTGGGTAGTATAGACATTTTAACAATATTAATACTTCCAATCCATGAGTATGGTATATCTTTCCATTTATTTGGTCATCTTCAATTCCCTTCAGCAGTGTTTTACAGTTTTCAGAACACAGATCTTTCATGTCCTTGGTTAAGTTTATTCCTAGGTATTTTTATTCTTTTTTTTTTTTAAGATTTTATTTATTTATTTGATAGAGAGAGATCACAAGTAGGCAGAGGCAGGCAGAGGAGAGGAGGAAACAAGCTCCCTGGCAAGCAGAGAGCCAGATGCGGGGCTCGTTCCCAGGACCCTGAGATCATGACCTGAGCCGAAGGCAGAGGCTAAACCCACTGAGCCACCCAGGTGCCCCGGTATTTTTATTCTTTTTGGTGCATTTTTGAATAGAATTTTTCTTAATTTCTCTTTCTGCTACTTCACTATTAGTGTATAGAAATGCAACCAATTTCTGGGTATTAGTTTTGTGTCCTGCAACTTTACTGAATTCATTGATTACTTTAATAGTTTTTTTGGTGAGGTCTTTACATGTCTTTTAGAGGAAAAGCTCCCAGTTTTTCACCATCGAGTATGATGTTACCTGTGGGTTTTTTTACATACGGCTTTTATTATGTTGAGGTATGTTCCCTCTAAACCCACCTTGTTGAGTTTTTATTGCGAACAGAGGCTGAATTTTGTCAAAGGCCTTTTCTGCAGCTACTGGGATAATCATTATGATTTTTATCCTTTTGTTGATGTGGTTGGTCACACTGGTTTGGAGATGCTGAGACACAACTACATCCATGAAATAAAATCCCACCTGATCACGGTAATTTTTTTTTAAACTTTCTAAATTAACATATGATATATTATTTGTTTCAGGAGTACAAGTCTGTGAATTATCAGTCTTATACAATTCATAGCACTCAACATAGCACATATCCTTCCCAATGTCCATCACCCAGCCTCTTTATCCCTCCCGCCCACCTCCCCTCCAGCAACCCTCAGTTTGTTTCCTGAGATTGAGAGTCTCTTGCGGTTTGTCTCCCTCTCTGGTTTCATCTTGTTTCATTTTGTCCTCTCTTCCCCTATGAACCTCTGTCTTGTTTCTCAAATTCCTCATATCAGTGAGATCATATGATAATTGTCTTTCTCTGACTGATTTATTTCACTTAGCATAATACCCTCTAGTTCCACCCATGTCATTGCAAATGGCAGCATTTCATTTTTGATGGCTGCATAATATCCCACTGTCTATATGAACCACATCTTCTTTATCCATTCATCTCTTGATGGGCATCTGGGCTATTGTGGACATTGCTGCTGTGAACATTGGGGTGCCTGTGCCCCTTTGGATAACTACATTTGTATCTTTGGGGTAAATACCCAGTAATGCAATTGCTGGGTCACAGGGTAGCTCTATTTTCAACTTTTTGAGGAACCTCCATACTGTTCTCCAGAGTGGCTGCACTAGCCTGCCTACACCAACAGTGTAGGAGGGTTCCCCTTTCTCCACATCCTCACCAACATGTCATTTCCTGACTGGTTAATTTCAGCCATTCTGACTGGTGTGAGGTGGTATCTCACTGTGGTTTTGATTTATATTTCCCTGATGGTGAGTGATGTTGAGCACTTTTTCATGAGACTGTTGGCCATTTGGATGTCTTCTTTGCAGAAATGTCTGTTCGTGTCTTCTGCCCATTTTTTGATTGGATTATCTGTTCTTTGGATGTTGAGTTTGATAAGTTCTTTACAGATTTTGGATACCAGCCCTTTATCTGATACGTCATTTGCGAATATCTTCTCCCATTCTGTCAGTTGTCTTTTGCTTTTTTTCGACTGTTTCTTTTGCTGTGCAGAAGGTTTTGACCTTGATGAAGTCCCAATAGTTCGTTTTTGCCCTTGCTTCCCTTGCCTTTGGTGATGTTCCTAGGAAGAAGTTGTTGTGGCTGAGGTCCAAGAGGTTGCTGCTTGTGTTCTCCTCAAGGATTTTGATGGATTCCTGTCTCACACTGAGGTCTTTTATCCATTTTGAGTCTATTTTTGCATGTGGTGTAAGGAAATGGTCCACTTTCATTCTTCTGCATGTGTTTGTCCAACTTTCGGTAAGGATCATTTTAATGTGTTGTTGTATGTGGTTTGCTAATATTTTGCCAAAGATTTCTAAATCTGTGTTCATCAGGGATATTGGCCTGTAGTTTTCTTATTTTGTGGTGTCCTTGTCTGGTTTTGGTATCAGGGCACTGCTGGCCTGGTAGAATGTACTTGGAAGCTTTTCTACTTCTGTGTTTTGGAATAATTTGAGGCATTATCTCTTTAAATGTTTGGAAGTATTTACTTGTGAATCAATCTGGTTCTGGAGTTTTATATTTTGGTAGTTTTTTTTTTTTGAGGCAGTTTTTTGGATTAGTGATTCACTTTTATTACTAGTAACTGGTCTGATCAGATTTTCTATTTCTTCTATATTCAGCTTTGAAGGCTGCATGTTTTTAGGAATTTATTCATTTCTGCTAGGCTAGCTAATTTGTTGGCATAAAATTTTTCATAGTAGTCTCTTTTATATTTCTGTGGTGCTGGTTGTTACTTCTCCTTCATTTCTGATCTTACTTATTTGATTCTAATCTTACTTATTACTTTACATTTACAGATTACATTCTGATCTTACTTATTACTTACTCTAAGAAGAAGTTCTTAACATATAAAAATAATAATCATTAAAAGATTGATAAATTGAATATATAAGTTAGACTATTTTTCATCAGTACGCCACCAAGAATGCAAAGGCAGGCCACAGAGTATGGAACTATCTGAATATATAAAGCCAAAAGACTCCTGTCCTGTGAGCCAGGAACTGCATTCCTGGGCATAACCTATGAGTCTCACGCACGTGCAGCACAACATAGGTAAGAGAATGCTCACACCAGCACTAAGAGTCCAAACTGGAAACAACCTGAACGTGCACCAGCACTGGATGTTCTAGAACATTCTGAAACTATGCAGATGAATGAGCCCTATACGATACGAATGAATCTTACAAAACACTGTTGAGTGAAGAAGCTGAGATAAAAAGGATTTATTCAGTATGATTTCATGTTTACAAAGAGGGTACAGACATAGGTGTCCCTCAACCCATTCTGGACCCACAGGGGGCTCCAGGGTGCCTGGTCTGGGTGGTGGTTATGTGAGTATTTGCTTATAATTATTCATTACGCTTTGTTTTATGTGCTCTGTATATGAGTGTATTTCAAACTAAAAAGGCTACAGAATAAGTGCATGTGGCAAGACCATAAAAACACAACAACCCTCAAAGGCACGTAAGGACCCAAAGAGATGACTCTCCTTCTTCTGTACCCATCCTCTGCCTCTATCTGCCCTCCCAAAGGCAGCCTCTATCCCCAGGGTGGGAGTCCTGCAGGGCCCCCTGCACGGGTCCTCCTGGGGTACACGTACACCCAAGTCCCTTCCACAATGGCTTTACATGAACAACACTGACAACCTTGATACATTAACCTTGATCTACTTGGGACCAGAATACACACACAGATGCACACAAAATCCCAACACATTCTCTATTGCACATAGAGCTTATGTTGGAGACCTTAAGGTCTGGGTATCTTTTTTTTTTTTTTTTTAAAGATTTATTTATTTATTTATTTGACAGACAGAGTTCATACGTAGGCAGAAAGGCAGGCAGAGAGAGAGAGGAAGGGAAGCAGGCTCCCCGCTGAGCGGAGAGTCCGATGTGGGGCTCGATCCCAGGACCCTGAGATCATGACCTGAGCCAAAGGCAGAGGCTTAACCCACTGAACCACTCAGGCGCCCCTGGGTATCTTTTTTTTTTTAAGATTTTATTTATTTATTTATTCGACAGACAAAGATCAGAAGTAGGCAGAGAGGCAGGCAGAGAAAGGAGGAAGCAGGCTCCCTGCGGAGCAGAGAGCCCAATGCGGGGCTCGATCCCAGGACCCTGGGATCATGACCTGAGCCGAAGGCAGAGGCTTAACCCACTGAGCCACCCAGGCGCCCCTGGGTATCTTTTTTTAAATTGAAAAAAATTTCCTAATCAAAATGAAGTTCTAAGTGACCTCTATCTTTTTCCATTTACATAAAGTTTCCTTCCTTTCCTTCTCTCTTAAAGATCATCAATTACAATCCCAAATGCATAACAGAAACATGGTAGTATGACTTGTTATCAGATCCAAAACATCTGATATGAAACCATCCAGATGTGGAAACTAAGGTCTTAGGATAGGCCCCAACCTTCACTCTGCAGCCTGTACCATAAGGAATTCATTTTAAGAATTCATCCCACACATACCTGCCAGGCACTGTACTAAGCTTTGACAACTCAAAAGTGAATTAAAACATGATACTGTCCTAAAAGGAAAATGACGAAAACACGTGAGAAGAGCCATGAGAGCGCTGTGTGAGGTGCAAGGGGACCCGGGGAATGGATGGCAGGATGGGTCTTCGGGAAAGGTCCTCCGGGGGGAGTACCCGAGCTCGGTTTCAGGAGCAGAGCAGGAGCTCAGTCAGTTCCACTGTGGAGGGCCTGGGACCACACTCGGTGGAGAAGAGTGTGTCTCCAGTGCTCTCTTCTCACACCACAGCGACCTGAAGTTACAGCACAAATTCGACAGGAAAATCAATCTTCCTCCGAAAGACAGAACCTTAAATGAGCGGAACACTGCTTACACTAGACAAACCCCGAATTAATACACCGGATCCTTAATCCTTAATCACACTGGATTCTTAATCCTAAATTTGCACAGAGGAGGGACTCTGTCTTGTCACCTTGTTCTCCTCAGGATCTAAAATGGGACCAGCACATATGCGACCTCAAATACTTGTGGGACGAACAAAGCAGGGAAACACACTCGGGTAATGTAACAAGAGGTACCGTAATTCGTCTATTACGTACCGGAACAGAAGGCAACGTCTGCGTAAACTCTTCAGGTAACAACCAGGTCTTCAAAGGCACTGCCCTGGCGGGCACCTGGGCACTCAGCTCTGAGGCACTCTGACTGACAGGAGACCCTGACGGTACTGTGAGCAGACAGGCGTCAGTCCCAGAGGGCTGTCCCAGAGGAGAGATGCAGCCTGATCTGGGGATGAGAACACTCGCTCCAGAAGTGACAGAGGGACCGCAGTGAAGGTGCCAGAAGCAGGAAGACCGCGTCACGAGACAAGGGCCGAGTAGAGTGTAGAGCCCATCCGTCTCTCGGGAGGCCAACCCCTCCTCAGCGCGCCGGCCTGGCAGGGCCCCTTCTGGAAGCAGTTGGAGCTCTTACTCCAGGAAACCCAAACTTTCACAACTTGAAAGCATGATAACCAAACACAACTGGGCGAGACGTCCACTTCCACAGAGACCAACTTCAAACCCCGACGCTTGGGCACCCGCGCGACCCCCAAACTGAGTCAATCCTCTCCATCTGCACCTAACTCGATTATTTTCAAAATTATAGTAAATCTTTCCCAATGTCAAAATGCAATTCTCACTGGTCTATCCATTCTTTTTTTTTTTTTTTTTAAATAGTATTTTATTTGACAGAGAGAGAGCGAGAGCACGCGCACGCGTGCACAAGCAGGGGGAGCAGCAGAGGCAGAGGGAGAAGCAGGCTGCCACCGAGCAGGGAGCCCGATGCGGGGCTCGATCCCAGGACCCTGGGATCATGACCTGAGCCGAAGGCAGACACTTAACGACTGAGTCACCCGGGTGTCCCAGTGTCTATCCATTCTAATGTATACATTTTCCACCTCAGTGTCCCCGAATCACACTCTCACTTGATGGTTCTTCCTCTCCTTCTTGGTAATCCTTCAGACACGCTGGGCCTACATCAGTCAGCGGGGTCACACTGCTTGATATAGGGCGGCTTGGCTGTACCACACGCTCTGTGCCTGTGTGGCCAGGCTTCTCGGTGGGTGTCACATCATTCCACACAGCCCAGGTGCACCTGCCGGGTCCCGTCCACACCGCCGAACGTGGGAAGCAGCCGGGCCTGTGAAGAACCACATCTGCACGCGGAGGGCGCTCTCTGCCTGCACCTGTGCCGTGCTCGGTGGGGGTTCCGGGAGAACCCCTCGAGAGGCACTGAGCATTCTTTCCTGTTGGGAGCATACTGAGGCCGTCCTTTCCCAGTCCCTCTGGGGGGAGTTCCAGGGCTCAGACAGAAGGAAAGCACTGCCCGCCAGACTAATTTGGACAGAGATCTGGTAATGGAAGGCCGGCCAGCAGCTTCTGCCGTTACACTTTTGCTTTCAATGTGTTTTATTAGGGACAATCTGTGGCTCAAAATCCATCATGAATGTTCCCTTTCCAAAATCCCAGTTCTGCATCTTTTTCGGCTTCCTTACCCACACGCACCAAGTTTATATTTCTCCTTCCCGGAGGAACAGATCTGCTGACCCGAGGGCCACGTCTGGGGGTGGACGTCTGCTCAGGATGGCAGGTCTTGGGTAAATCCCACAGCCCTGTGTCTCCCCACAAACCCGACGTGCTCCTCACTTGCGATCATCTCTCTCCTTTTGGTTTTTCTACATCTGTCGACAGAGAAAAGGGCTCCCCCACTGGCCCCCAGCCCGCCATTCCCTCTCATGAAATTACAGCACAACTTAATGAGGCAGATCTTTTCATTTCAAAAAGCAGCCGCTGGAGCCTGGGTGTAGTCCCTTCCTGTTCTTAGCCTCCCCAAGAACCCGCAGCCTCCTCCAGCCAGTGGGTGGGGAAGGCGCTGGGGTGAGGACGGCCCAAAGCAGTAGGTCAGGCTCAGATAAGACACTGGCCATGAGAGCCCGGTTTCCTCAGGAAAGCTGCTCATTAAGGCAAGAGAATCTTCCAGTGAAGGAAGTCACATGAGAGAAGCAAACTGACTTCTTGTCTAGACTTCACCGCAGTAAGAACGTGGAGAAATGACATTATCCTCAGCCTCGGGTTCCTGAAGCTATTAAAACCCCTTGTCGTCGGGAGTGTGTCCCCACCTCCATACAAAAGAGGAATTCAAGAGATATCAGCCGAATTGGAGGCCTTGTGTTTTGGTTCATTTTTACAGGGAAGGATGAAGATAAGTCAAACTTCTAGGGATAAAGATATGAATCCAAAACTGAATGATGGACACAAGGCCAATTTCCTGCTTAAGAATTCAGTTCTAGCTGAGCTTATGTAAATAATTAGGCCAAGTTGGTTAAAACTGGACTTGTTTTTCAAATAAATTACCCCTGATTTGGAAAAAAAAAAAAAAAAGAAATCAGTTCTAAAGTGGCTTGTGGGGAATGAAGTTAGACAGTTACCATTAGTACAAATTACTGAACGCTCAACACCTCTGGCTGTATCACTCCATCTTCTACTGAGACCAGCATTTCTGATGAAATATTGAATAATATGATGCGTCTGGTCACCAACACCTCCAGCAACACAGCAGCTCATTTATCGAAAGCACAAGGGAAGGCAGCCTTTCAGGAAAAATCACTGCTTTTATGACATCTGACATAGAAGAGACTGCCAGAGGAAGATTCCAGAACTTCTAATATGCTTACTGGCAGAACCAGGGAGAGCTGGGAGAAGGATATCCTGAAGACATGTACCTTTTTTTTTTTCAGCTTTGATTTTTATATTCTCTACTTTTCTGTGTATCTCGGAGGAGAGTGGCTCTTTCCGGACATGAGCGCTCTCACAATGAATCCTGGACTCTTCGCGCATGATGTCTGGCCCAGAGCTGCAGTGGGAATGGTCAGTGGAGGACACACTCAGTAAGTCTGGGGGGCCTGTGAGCTGGGATCCGCAGAGAGCGAGCCCTGGGAAACCATGAAGTCGGGGACTGTGTGCGTGTGTGCACATGGCTGCCCTCCAGGGAGGTGACACAGATAAAAAGAGGTGCTGGACCCCTCCAGGGCCCCTCCCGGGAGCTGCTGACCTCTCTCAGCAGCGTCCACCGCCCACCCCTCCAGGAGTACATACTAATTAGCATTCATACCTTCCTCTTCTGGGTTCCAGTCTTTCTCTTCCTAGGCCATCAACCAAAGCCTGCCAAGAGGCCAACAGTGTCAGGGCCACCCTCCAGCAAAGGTGGATGACAGCTCCTCCTGTCCCCAAGGGCCAGTGGCACCCTGATGGCGGGGAATTGGCCGACACCCTCTTGGGGACCAGACAGGCCTTCCCTGAGGCCCTTCTGACTGGCCCCAGCCCAGAACTTGGCCTCCTCACTGTAGTCAGAAGGCTGTTTGGGGAGGAACGCAGAGGCACAGAGAGGGCCAGCCTCCCCCATCCCCGCCCCCGCACCCCCAGGAACGGGCGCACCACCAACAGGCCACAGACGCTGATGACGCTGACGGGACCAAATCCCAGCTGCTCCTAACCTGGGATCCGCACACTTCTGGGCAGGGGGAGCCGGGGCCGGGCAGGACGGGGCATCTGGTGTGGGGGGCCAGAGAGAGTCTGAGGCCGAATGGAAACCTACATCGCTTACACCTGTCGCATTACCGTCTTGAGTAATAACCACATTCTAAAGAGAAGGATTTTCACGCACAGACTGGAGACAACAGGACCGAAGAACGGGATGGCTGCTGGGGTGGGAAGGCAGGCCCGCGCCCCTGTGCCCGCCGGGAGTGACAGGCCCCAGATCCGTGACCCTGGAGGACGATGTGGCTGATGCGCAGCACCACGCGCTCGCCCACGCTCGCGCCTCCTGGGACGGGGAGGGGGAGCCCTGATGATGAGTGGCAGGAGTAATTAGCAGTGACACACGGCTCCACAACACAGCCCTCCCCCTCTTCCCTGGCACCAGGGATGCTGGGCTGGGCCGGCAAGTCTACCTTGGTCCTTGGACGAAGTACAGACGGCCTGAGGCCACAAGCCAGACCAGCGGCCACCCCACTTGTCCAGGAGACGCTCCAGTGGGGGCTCCCCAACCACACAGGACAACCGTGAGGCAAGGTGACCCACCTGGAGGGCTTCATGCTCTCACTATTCTCCTTTGTTCTTTATTTGCTTCTCTTCTTAGTCAACTCTACACCCAGCGTGGGGCTCGAGCTCACGGCCCTGAGATCAAGGTCGCATGCTCTCTGGGCTGAGCTGGCCAGGTGCCTCCACTCTCCCTTTCCAGGGGAGGCACGTGTGTGCTGAGACGCCGGCCGGGGACCGCACACAGTGCCCTGCTCCTTCACCAAAGGGCCCGATTACATCGCGTCCCTAAATGCCGCACACAATCGAACACATTATGAGTGCACAATGAGCACATTAGCCAAAGCATCAACCAAAAGGCTCATTTCTCCCTTGGAGAAGAACAGGCCACCTAAATATCTGATGATTTGTTACTAGTTCAGACAGGAGACACGCCAGCATTCGGCACGTGCTGAAGACATTTAGCGGGTCCTTTTCCACCTATCTGATCCCACACTGCATGGGAAGCTGAGTTGGGGCTTTGGGTCACGTGTTCAGGCTTCCATCCATGGGGCAAAACGTACTGGGTAAAATCTGCCTGGTTCTTCCTGGGCCCGGGGGAAGGAGCCTTCTGTGCCGAGAAGAACCACACAGGAGAAGTTCAGCAGGGGAGCTCCAACCTTGTGGTCTGAGGCAGGATGCGCGGGACGTGATGGGACGGGACAGGCGGGCGGGCTCCTCTGCTCGAGCCTGGCCGGTGGGAACTGCAAGACGCTGGGGTGACGTCCCCAGGCGGCCCCACAGGGCCCTGATTGGCAGGCCCTTCCCTCCAGTCTCCCAGGGACCTTGACGCTCAACCGCTGTTTGCAACTCCAAGATTTTACTACAAAGGGACACCACGTGGGTGTGGCCACCCTTGGAAACGCTTGTCTGGACACCCAGAGTCCGTGCGGACCCGGATGGGGTGTGACCCCCGGGCGAGCTGGGGCTGCAGGCAGACTTGGTGATCCGAGCGGGAGCCATCTGGGCAGACCTCCTCACCTAGTCCCTCAAAGTTGACGTTTCCGGACAAAGTGCTCCGGGGGACTCGCTCTTTATGGTCGCCGTGTTCCCGTGAGATGGGGACAACGCATGCTCGTGGCACTCTGAGGCTGTCACCGGGCACAGCTGCCCCTCACTTCTCACTCTGAGTCCTTCACTTGGCAGAAAGCGAGTGGGGACACTGGGCTGGAGTCCCAGCCCCACCCGCTCCTACCTCCGGGACTCTAGGGCCGAACATACCATCCCTCTGGGCCTCAGTTTCCTCGACTGTACCCGACGATGCAGGGGACGGCTGAGGACGAACCCACGTCAGGTGCTCGGAGCCAGGCGGGAACCGGAGCGCACCCCCATCAGTGTTCCTGGGTTTCATTTTTGCTGATCGGACGCGGTGAGCTGCCGTCACTCAACCGTGTTCATGCTCTTCTCCTCAGAGAACGTCCACGACTGAAGCCACGCTCCGCATCCTCCCCGGGCGCCTCCGAGCAGGCCACTACTGCACCGCGCTCGGAGCGGCATCTGTGCCCAACAAAAGGCGGACTCGGAAGGCGCCGGCGTCTGGCTGTGTGTAATTCAGTTACGCGGGCGTCCTGGCGAAATCCGAGCCCAGCGGCCGTGCTCTGGGGTGCTGGTTCTGAGAACAGAGCAGCTCCGGAGTGGCTACCTCAGTGTTGTCTGCAAGAGGCTGCGCGGACCCCAAACCCAACTACAACCCCTGTGCCCGCCAGGTCGCGGAGAGCCAAGTTCTCGGGCAAGCGCGGGGACGTCCCAGGACCACCAATCTGCGGCACAGTTAGATGTGAATGGAAAACTATGCCTGGAGTCTGATAGATTCACAAAGGATTATTGGTGGAACAAGTTTTTTTGGGCAGTGGGTGCTGAACGCTCACATGGGAAAGAAGATATACAAGCGGGAGGCAGCAAGACGAGGGTGTCGGGAGGCACGGCTGTGAGACAGCTGGGACACCTGCTTGGTATTGCTGGGCCCGGAGTCCGCATCTGAACAACAAGGTTCTTTCTGGCTCTCCGAGACTCTCAAAGACTAGAGCACCAGCAGCAGTTCCTAGAGACGGGAAAAGGTCAAATAGGACGGGGTCTACACAGAACAGTCTGATTTTTTTTTTTTTTTTAAATCCCAGAAGATAACTTGTAAGCAAGTACCACGAGAAGGAACGTATAAAAAGCCAACGGCTTGACCCCATGCATGACATCGTTTTCTCTGCAAACAGTTGACCACTGGTCTTAAATGAAATTTAAACTTAGTATTCAGTTGCTGATATCTGATGTCATACGTATTTTTAAAGGATTTTGTTTTCAGAAAAAGGATACGGGATTTTGTTTTCAGAAAAATGATGCTCACCATAAAATTGAACAAACAAAACAACCCTCCAAACGCAAGAAGGGAAGATTCAGGGCTCAGCACTGTTGGCGTTCTGATGTTGTGTCCCCCCAGGGGTCTCCCTGTGTGTGAGGACGGGCTGCACTGTGCGCACACGCTCTCGAGACCCGTGCTTCATACGCTCCTGGTTTTTCACTGCGCTCAACGCTGTGTCAAGAACATCATGGAGATCAACAAATGGACCAAGATCATTTTTTACTTGTTTGGAAATTTCACTCATATGTGCCACAATTTCATAAACAGAGCCAGTCTTCTCATGGGTTTCTTTTTTAAAAAAAATTTTAAAAAAGATTTTATTTATTTATTTGACAGAGACAGACAGAGGCAGCACAAAGCAGGGGGAGTGGCAGGCAGAGGGAGAAGCAGGCCCTCCGCTGAGCAGGGAGCCCGATGCAGGGCTCGACCCAGGACCCTGGGATCATGACCTGAGCTGAAGGCAGACACTTAACCCACTGAGCCACCCAGGCGCCCCTCATGCGTTTCTTTAAAAAAAAAACAAAAAACATTACACATAACGCTTTGATTTATGATCACAGATGGAAGATGAAACGCCCTGATCTAGTTTTGTTCCCTTCTAAGATCTCAATAAAAAGATGGTAGATTCTGTGAAGGACTTACACCTTCAAGGCAACAGGACTGGCTGAGCTTGAGGAGGGGAGCTGGCCGGATGCCCAGGAGGACAGGGATGGCAGGACAGTGGAGAGGCCATGTGACAGTGGGGGGCAAGCTGGCACATGCTGGCAAAGCCCCTGGGGCCTCGGTAAGGATGGCCATGGGCACCACGAAGCCGGGGTGAACGGGCCTGGACCAGGAGGGCCGTGGAAAGGTACCCCGCCATCCTCCACAGACCCCTTTGTCCTCAACCAGGTCTCTCCTCTGGACAGTCCAACGCTGGCTCCTGTCCCATCAGGGACCTTGCTTCTGGGAATGGCAGAGCAGATAACAAGCTGACCTCCCACAGGAGTGGCAAGAAAAACTTGAGAGAAAAATATATACACAAAGAATCTGTTTAAAAAGGCAACCATGAGCAGGGCAAACAGAAGTTGTAAGACTAAGAAGAAAAGACAGAAGCCCAAAGGGATGGCCTGGCACCTGGGGTCTGTCTCCCCACCGTGAAGGCAGGACCAGCATCCGGGGGAAGGGGCAGAAAGGAGCCCCAGCCTCGAATATAACTACACATGTGCAGGTAGCACGCCCAGCATGGAGCCCAACGCGGGGCTTGAACTCACAGCCCTGAGATCAAGACCTGAGCTGCAATCAAGGGACTGAGTGCCCAGGAACCCTGATGGAGGAAATTCTTTACACCATCCTTCAACTTGCTATACGTCAGGGATTATTTCAAAAAGTTTCAATGAACAAGCCACCAGCATGGAAGTGGAGTCTCAGCGGAGGCCGCCTTCGAGGGCACGGCGATGGGCCTGCGTCCTCCTCCGGAGCCGGGCCCGCTGCGGACTCTGGCTCTGGTCTCTTTCCCACCAGGTGAGCCCCAGCCCTCCTGCGCCCTCCTCTCCCTGAACGCGGATGCTGCCCCCCCAAACCCGCTCCCGGGGCAGGGTCTCGGATCATTCACTTCTGCTCTGGTGTCTGGGGAAGACAGCTCTCCTTTCATTCATCTGGGTTCCTTTCTCTGCTCACCAGGGCTTCCACCTCTCCCCTCATTCTGGGGAACGAGCACGTCTGCACGGGGACTCGGCACCTGCCGAGTGGGTGCTGCCGCGCACGAGCGCTCAGAGCCACACTCCATCCTGGCTCACCCGACGGCATGCCGGGGACCACACCAGTCCCTTCCTCAGGGTGAGCGTCACGGCTAAGGGAGCGAACGGAGTAAGGTGCCGAGAACAGCCCTTGCCACACGGTCACCGTGGTCGCCGGGCACAGTTCGTCGGACGACCCCACTCACAGTCTGCATGCGAGCCGTGCTCCTGCCCCTCGCGCGGGAGACAGCAAGGAAATCCCCAACTCCAAAAGCCAATGAGACAATCTTAGGAAACATGAAGCCCCAGGGGTGGGTTTGACGGGGCCGGGGAGGGGAGTTCCATGGAGGGAACTGCGGGCTGAGACGTGAATGCTAAGGAGAAACTGGGCACGCCAAGATCCGTGCGACAGCGCCAGCTGGGCCCCCGCCAGGCACGACGCCCCCTCTGCCCCGAGGCCCTCCCAGGGACAACGGGTTTCCTCTGCATTTATTCCTATTTTTATTGCATTATGAGGACAGTCTATGGTTTCTACTTATTTCAACTTTAGGGAAATCACAGAGGTTTTCTCTGGGAGCTACGATATGTTCAACTCAGCACTTTGTGTCCACCTACAACTTGCCCCACTACGGCGCGTAGCCACCGGACCCTCGACAGGCCGCGGGGTCCGGGGGTGTCTCCCACCAGCCCTCGCCCTACAGTCCTTCCAGCTCCTGAGGTGACGTCATCTAGGCCACATATGTCCACAGTGGTTCTGCCATCCGTGGGCCCTGAGCTCCAGCGTGGCGCGGTGAAACAATTCTGCCCTCAGTGATGCTTTTTCGCCTTGAACTGAGCTTCTCCCGCTATTAACGACACGCTCCCTGCTTTCCTTCTGCATCCGCCTCACATATCCCTTACCCTCGGCTCCTTTCTAAGGCCCTGTTGTATTCTGTCCATCTCAATTCAGTATTTAAAGCTAAGTTAGAAGAACTGCATTTGTTGAATGTTATATACAGTAACATATATATATGATACATATACACAATATATAACAACGTAATAATACATGTGGCATATATACTAATGCATGTAATGCAATACATAAAGATAAAAGTAACTTTTAAAATTATGCCAGTACAAAAAATTATGGAAATAATCTTTAAATATTGCCAACCTAGAAAAATATATGCCAGACTTTGGCCAGATGTTTAGCACTAAGACATAGTTCAATAAGTTTATTCAGTTTAAATAGCATTTTGGGAAAAAAATAACTGTCTTCAGGTACTCGAGATGTAAATTTCCAAAATAACAAAATGACCCATTTGCAATAACAACTGAACACTGTCACAAACACTAGCTACAAGGGGGGTGTGTGATCTGAGGGGAAGACGGGGGCAGGGAAGCCCTACCCACTGCCGTGGATGGGCCCCGTGCCTGTGTTCTCTGCAGTTAGGGACTCCCCACTCTCAGCTCTCCGTCCCCCTCCCCGACACCCTCTCCAGCTTGGTGGCCTCAAAAGGCACAGAGCATTTTAGTTGCTTTTTGCTGGAAGTCTCAGCTTCTTATTTTTGCTCTGGGATTGAAGAATTCCTTCCAACACTTCTGAAAATCTAATTCCCCCACTCTATTTTATCTTACTTTCGATGCTATTTTCACTTTTAGTTGTTTCAAGGAACACTGACAACTCGCCACCAGTACTATGTGCTAGGAACCCTTCTGTGGCACTGGCCTACGGCACCACTCTGAGAGGCCACTGTCCCCCACCACACAAACACCACACGAGACGACCTGCACGGAGGTCGGAGGGATGGGGCTGGTGTCTGAGCCAAGGCAGGTGGATTCAGAGCCTCTTGACGTATCAGAAAACAAGCAGCACCCTGGTGAGGGACAGCTCCGGCCTACCCCAGGGACCAGGTGGCCTCCTACACATGCTTCCCAGGGTGCGGGCCTGCAGGTTGCTTCCTCCGTACCTGGAGCAGCGTGGTCTCACGGTCCCTGCTCCAGGTAAGGATTGTGTCTGTGCCCCAGGAGGCTTCAGAAACCTTCCCAAGAATAGCCCAAGGACTTAGAGCTCCTCGATGGAGAAAAATCTGTGAATTAAAATCACCAGGGCCGAGGAGACACAGAACTAGGATGTGGGCCAAGCTCCCCATTTGCCTGTAGCACAGATGAGAAGGCTGGGCATACAAAGGAGCCCTTTACACCAACTCAGAGTCTGGGATTTTGCTTCTCCTCCAAGTCTGACTTGGTAACATACAACCTACCAAAATCCGAGTCAACAATTTTTCCTTCTCTTGAATACTCAGCGGACTGTAAAATGTGCCCAAAGCCGGCAGTCACTGTGGAGTTCAGACGGTTCAGTTCTTGGTGTAATTCGCCTACTAGCTCTCGGCCCGTGCCCAGACCTCGGGCTCTCCCCTGGCCTCCCCGGCCACAGAACAGGGGCGTCCGCTGCACCCCCGGGATAGTCTTCCTTGGAAGGCCTGGGCCCGGGGGCTGTGCTCTCTGCACCATAAGGTACAGTTTCCGAGGCCACCAGCCAGGCTGGAGTCAAAAGACAGGGGCTGTGTTTTTTCCTTACTGTGCATGTGCTTTGAATACACGCCTAAAAGTAAAATGCTTGTCCAGGAATCTGGCCAGAAGGGAAAGCAAAACAGAAGATCCTGCCAGACCTACCCATTCTCTGAAGCTTTCTTTGTCATGTGCTCGCAGGCGAGTTCAAGTGAAGAAAGTGAATGTCCAAGACTTCAGAACTTTTTCTCTGAGCTTTTTGGCAGCTGTCTTGGGAGAGGAAAGGGTACTCGTAGTCAATTACGGGCTAATTTCTGGTTTTCCCAGCGTGTGATACAGATTCACTTCTCTAACCCCATCTAGATTCCCGACAGAAACACAGTCGTATCTTAAGACACACATTCCTTGCACAAACGCCCCCAAGCACCCTGACAGTCCTCGAGTGCTAAGCACACATCGGGGGCCTCACACTCCGACGAGACTCGCATGCCAGGACTGCCGATGGGCCCTCGCATCTGGGAAGTGTTCTCTCCTGGAAGAGCCGCCTGGGCTGGACAGGAAAACACCTCCCCAGACTCAGTGAGGGGTGGCCTGTGGGGTGTCAGCGGCCATACTTAGAGGTTTAACCGAGGGGCTGCTTACTGGCGTTATCTTTCCTTCCCTCCTCTGTTGGGGAAGACTTTTTGTTTCATCTCAAAAGACCACTTTGTCCTGGAACGGGCCTCGGTGTCGCTGTCCCAGCTTCTACCCTCACTGCGACCTCGGCGGCTGGGGCGCACACGCCAGGCCCGGCCCAGGTGCCCCACTCAGCCCCCTGCTCGGACTCTCACTGGGACCCTTCCCGAGAGCTAGAACCGCTCTGACTGGACCATAACTGCACGATCAGAGGAAGAGACTGTCTTTAAACTTGGGATGCAATGAAGATGGGAAGTCAAAACCAAAGACTTCCAGCCATATTAGAGTGAAAGTTAAAACAAAACCGTATTTATAGTACTTTGATGTTTTAGATAGTGTATTTACAAACATTACGCTGCCTGAATCCTAGAACAATCCCACGAGAAAATTCCATCTTGGAACGGTTAATGGACTTGACATTGCCTTGAGAGAGACGGAACTCAAACTCAGGTCCTCTCCCTTCCTCGTACTGTGTGCTCTCCAGGAGAAAGCGAATGGAAAGCTAGGATGGGCTCTTTGGGGCCAGATAACTGGAGCCAGGAATGGATGCAAAGTTAAGAACAGCGAGCTACCCCGAGGCGGTTCCTGAAGAATGATCAAACCACATAATTAAATTAATCCTTTTAGGTGACTCTGTCATCCCAAATGGTCTAGAAGTCCCCCAGCTGACCGGCTGTGACCACATCTTCTCCAAACACCGGCTCCTGTCAGACAAGACGGCCGGGACTGTGTACCACCAGAGGACGGAGAGCTGTTCTAGAGCGGGAGCCCACCTCCTTGCTCGCGCTGAGGAACACCCCAACTCTGGCCAGTGTTAGTGGTGCCTGCTGGCCCCTCATCAATCTCCTGACCCCAGGACCAAGTTAGGGCTTTTCTCCTAAACACTGAAGCCGCCATCGCTCAGTTTTCACCAGCTAGAATCTGGATTTGCAAACGTGGGGAGGAGCGGGCAGGTCTAGTCGCCGTCCTCAGGAACTGCCTGATGTCACTTTGCTCTAGACTCGGTGCCGAGGACTCTCATCCCTCCCGTCACTGCATGCCCACGAGGCTTCGTGAGGGAGGATTTATTATTCCCATTTTGCAACTGAAGACACAGTTACTCAGTAGGTTACGTAACTTGCTGGAGCTGTACCACTGAGCAAAAGTTGAGACATGCAGAGCAATTACCCGTGACTGAGGGCACCGGGGGCCGTGACAGTGGAGGCTGGGAGGCCAGGGAAGACAAGAGGGAGGCCCGAGTTGGGATAGAGGCCACCCTTCGGCCCCCACAGTCCAGCTCCTCCATGGTCACTGTGCTTGGAACCAGACAGAAGAGACTGATGGGCTCTGTGGAACCGTCCCATTGGAACCAACTCAGAGGGGGCCCACGCAAGGTCTCCCCAGCTCTGGGCACTCACGGACATCTTCTTGATGTCGCTGTATCTGCACAAAGTCGGGCTATAACCCTGTGTTTTTCTTCAAACAGACATAATTTTGACTAAGCTCTGTCCTGAGCAGTAAAAACCCAGGAAATCATGGATCTGACGTGCCAATTACATATCCTGATGTCTGTCAACACGTAATTACCAAAATGATGCCCAACGCTGCATCACCTGGAATCATTTCCTGGGCCGCCAGCGGGAACGACCTACCACACTTGGGGGGATCGGGGCTGCCCCACAGCATAAAGGAAAGAACAGAACAAGAACTCACTCGTTTTGCCCTATTTACGGACTTCGAGTTGACTCTTACTGCCCGACTAAGCGCAGGCTTTGAGGCCCCCACCTTCTGTCCGGAGTCGGGGGCAAGAGGGTCATTCCACCTGTTGCTGTGGCACAGACCAGACAGTCCGATGCCTCCTGGCCTCTGCGGACCCCCTGTCGGTCTCTGGTTCTAGGACCAGAAATGACTTAGCATCCCCTGTGAAGGCCTCTCCATCCACCCAGCTCCCACGTAGTTTAAAAAAAATTATTTTTAAAGAGACGTAATTTATTTAAAGAGAGAGAAAGCAAGCATGTACCCGCGCATGCGTAACTGCATCCACAGGAGTGGGGAAGGGGGGAGAGGGGGAGAGAATCCTGAAGCAGACTCCCCACTGAGTGTGGAGTCCAATGTGGGGCTCGATCCCACAACCCAGCGATCATGACCTGAGCCAAAATCAAGAGTTGGACGCTCAACCGACTGAGCCCCCCTGGGTGCCCCTGAGTAGTAATTTCTTTTGAGGTTTATCTTCAAATTTCTGTCCTAATACTGCTGTGAAAATAAGACTGCCTTTGGACAAATTAAACTCCACTTTAGCCAGTGTAAACAGCTCATGTGCCACAGTCCAGGAGGCTCGCCCCGTCTCACAAATGGACAAGCAGGGAAGCACCTTCCTTGGTGCTCCTGCGATGGCTTTGCAGCTCGAACCAGAAGGAAGCTTAAAAAGAGGCTAAGCCCAGAGGCGCCTGGGTGGCTCAGTGGGTTAAGCCTCTGCCTTTGGCTCAGGTCATGATCCTAGATTCCTAGGATCGAGCCCCGCATCGGGCTCTCTGCTCAGTGGGGAGCCTGCTTCTTCCCTCCCTCTGCCTGCCTCTCTGCCTACTTGTGATCTTGGTCTCTCTGTCAAATAAGTAAATTTATTTATTTTTTTATTATTTTTTAAAAAAATATTTTATTTATTTGACAGAGATCACAAGTAGGCAGAGAGGCAGGCAGAGAGAGAGAGAGAGAGAGAGAGGAGGAGGAGGAAGCAGGCTCCCCACATAGCAGAGAGCCTTATGCGGGACTCGATCCCAGGACCCTGAGATCATGACCTGAGCCGAAGGCAGAGGCTTAACCCACTGAGCCACCCAGGTGCCCCTCAAATAAATAAATTAAAAAAAAAAAGAGGCTAAGCCTATATAGTCACAGAAAATTTTTCGGAAACCATGCTCTACAACGCTACTCCGAAGAGGACCTGGCCCTCTGCAATGCCTTCTAGTCCCTTTGTTTCCTTTAATAGGCTGCTGCATATTTTTTTTTTTTAAGATTTTATTTATTTATTTGACAGACAGAGATCACAAGTAGGCAGAGAGGCAGGCAGAGAGAGAGAGGGGGAAGGAGGCTCTCTCCTGAGCTGAGAGCCCAATGCGGGGCTTGATCCCAGGACCCTGGGATCATGACCTGAGCTGAAGGCAGAGGCTTTAACCCACTGAGCCACCCAGGCACCCGGCTGCTGAGTATTTTCTAATACTTTAGGCCACATCACATTCTTTTTTGGAAGTAACCAAGTAAAAATAACACCCTAAAAATATGCAAGCACATCTTACATGTTAAGAGATCATAGATACCAACAAAAGGACCCTATCTCATTAGTGGGGAAACAAATCCCACATCCCTCCCGTGCAGAGCTGAGCGGGGCACAGTCCCCGTGTGTGTGCACGGCACCGTCGCTGGCCTTTCCGGCCTTCCGGTATGCAGCAGGTGTGGGCACGGAAGTGCTCAGAAGCACATGCGGGAGGAACGCATCAGAGTAAGACGGCGGTGCACCCCATTGTTCCCCCACGACCGCCGCCCCTGCTGGCCCCTCAGCCCTGTGCGGTCTGCTCTGCAGGCCCCCCCGCCCCCAAGCCCTCCCGCATGACTTGCCTGCCCCCGCGCCCCACGGCGCCTGTGGCTTAACTGCCACTTCCATGTGACTCTGCATCCCAGAGACTTATGTTCTGGTCCCACCTGCCTTCAGCGCATGCTCCCCGAGGGCAGGCTTCTGCATCTGTGTGCCCTGCTCTGTGGACCTGAATTCTCCGCCTACACCTGTAAACACAAGCACCTGATCAGTTGCTGACACCCCGACCCAACTTAGTCCAAACCGCGTTTCTAGAAGAACACGACGATGTCATATTTCAGCTACATACCTGAGCTAGGTATTGGCCAGGACGCACGCTCACCGCACAGACAAAGCCAGCTGCCTGTGTCCCTCTTGGACGCGTCCCCATGGGAGCCCCAGCTCGGGCAGATTTTCTGCTGCTCTGGGTTCATGCTGATCTGGGCCAGCCCTCGGCCATCGCTGGCTGCCGAGCGGGACCAAATCAGGTCAGAGCTTTCAAAGCCACTGCTGAGGCTCTGTACAGCTCTGGAGAGATCGTCCCTCGTTAGGGTCACCCGTGGTCTCAAGTCGAGAGTGCAGCGTGTGGCTCATCAGTCCCACAGGTCCTGCCAGTGATAACAGGGGGTCTCTTGGAACTTATACGGGATGGGGTCCCAAAATGCTTGTGGGTGGGTTTGGAAAGCCCCTCTCTGTGGGCTGAAGAAGGTGGGGAAGAACGGCTGGGTGTGTGCAAGGACTACACTGCGGTTTTCTGGGCCAGAAACGTGACCTTCGGCGTCGAAGATACACCAAAGACAGGGGCCTTCCTGGCGCACGGGGCATGCACTGCTTCTGAGGTCCCGACAGCAGCACGTGAGGGTCCCCGTTTCAGCTCCAGCACCCCGGCAGGAGTGCCCGAGTCGCTGGGCCGGCTGGGGGTTAAACCCCAACAACCCCTGAGAATTTTCCTCTCTGGTCACCATGGGCACGATGCCAGCAATGGGCTTCTAGGAGCACCGGGTCAACACCGCGAACAAGGACCCCGTGGAGCAATGCATTTTGAAGGCAACTCAATGGGTGCGGGGGTGGGAGGGTGAGGAACCAGCACGCGGGGCTGCGGTCCCTTTCTCCCCTGGCAGGACCCAAGGGCCCCGCCTGGCCCTTGGCCACCAGCGGCGATACGTGGAAACCCATCGAAACGCCCACAAAGCACAAACATACACAGACAAAGTAAAAGTTCAGTGGAAAAATCATCTTCCTTGAAAAGCTCCAACTTGATGGAATATTAAGAGAGACCATCTGGTTACAAGTAAAGCACCGTATTTTAACAGAGCTTAAGGCGACAAGCTTTCCTTTAGGAAACTAAGAAACCTGGGCAGCAGTGAGTGTTTGGGTCGCCCCAGATCCCCAAGGGCAGGCAGGGCCCGAGCCCAGCATCTTCCAGCTGTGGGTTTCCTTCTGGTAGCGGAAGAAGAGAAAGTCTTAAAAAAATAAAAAAACTACACTCAGAATTCATAAGAATTCTTGCTCACTTAAAAATAATGTAGAACCTTTCCTTTTCTGGTCCTTTCTTTTTTGGGGTTGGGAGGGGAGGGGAGGCCAGATCTCAGGCTCCCGCTTCCAGGGTTTATAGGACAGAAGTGAGCAGACCGCCTTCAGGGTGGCGGCCAGCATCCCAGTGCACCCGGATCACTCGGCCACTAAACAGAGCAACAGGAGAGACACCTGATTTAGATTTCTCCTGAAGGTGACTTCAAAACCTGAACTTCCCCCTCTCACTGTATCTCTCTGTCAAATAAATAAGTAAAATCTTAAAAAAACAAAATAAAAACTGGAGGCACAGTCACATGATGCCCAGGGAGCCGTTTGAACGTGTGGGACAGCACTAGGAGGCATGTGCTGTGCTCAGGGGGTGCAGCGCCCCCCGTTTCCACACGGTTTCACCCCTTCCCCGTAGTCATGGCTCACTCCCCTCCCGGTCCCGGGCAATCTCGAGCCTACTCTGTCTCTGTAGATTTGCTCAGTCTGGACATTTCGTATAAAAGAAATAAAACAATGAGCACTTAAGTTACATGAACTGCCTGATATTATGTGGTAATTCCAAATGTAAACAAGGCAAAAACCGGAGATTTGTGGCTTAAAATGACATTCTGGAGTTAGGATTTCACAAACCAGTAAAATTTCGCAAAGAATCCTGGCCACGGACGTTGGCTTACCACTCTAACCAACAAATAGGAACATTTTTAAAAAAGGCCCACACCAGAAAAGTTATTTTAATAGCCCAAAGGACAATCTTAGGATGAAGGAGAATCCTGTAAATCGAATAAATTTAGCTTTATAAAAAGACCACATTACATCACTCTGATTTCTGTCTTTGGCACAGGGCAGCAAAGGCCTTTGGAAAGGACTGATCCTGGACCACCACCCCTGGCACGCAGTTCACTAAGTACACGTGCCCCCTAGCCAAAGGGGGCTCCCCACAAAGCCTAGGGAATGAAGAGTCCCTCCCATGAGAATGACATCTTTTTTTGTTGTTTTTAAAGATTTTATTTATGTATTTGGTAGACAGAGATCACAAGTAGGCAGAGAGGCAGGCAGAGAGAGAGGAGGAAGCAGGCTCCCCGCTGAGCAGAGAGCCCGATGCGGGGCTCGATCCCAGGACCCTGGGATCATGACCTGAGCCGAAGGCAGAGGCTTAACCCACTGAGCCACCCAGGCGCTCCGAGAATGACATCTTCTTGATGGTTAGGGATGACAAGAGCCAAATCTAAGCTCAAGAGTGAAAGAGACGCGGACACACTGTAAGTCAGGGAACGCCGCTTCAGCCGGTGTGGACGGACGCCAGCCTGTGGTCTGGAGCGGAACACCGCGCGCAGCCGAAGCAACAACCTGGACAAGTGAACACGGAGCTCTGACACGCAGGCTCTCCCGACCTGGCCTTTTACACGGGGGCAGGCATTCTGGGGGCACATGAAGCCACAGGACACACACACACTTCCCGGAGCAGCGGTCTGACAACGCAGTGAAATCACGCTCAATGCTTTTACATTAACCATAATAATTATGAAATAAAATACAAAATGCAAATGGTTTTTTAGGACAAAACCTGAGGCTTGAGGAACGTTAGCACCTTGTGGGGGGGGTTCTTGGTGGACTGAGCTACGAGTCAGGACGAGACCCCAGCTCCGACAAGAGTGGGCTCTCCCTGCTCAGAGTCAGACGAGCTCCCGGGGAGAGTCTGGACGGCACGACCTTGATCTAGCCTAGCTCTAGGGCTACAGAGAGGCCAGGAAGGTGAACAGACTGGTTCTAAAATTCACGTGGAAACAGAGGGGACCCTGACTACAGGACAATTCTGAAAAAGAACAACAAAGCTGGAAGATTCCCACTTCCTGATTTTACAAGGTCTGACAAAGCTACAGCAGTCAAGGCTACAGACCTATAGACCAACGGAACGGAACAGAGTCCCGAAATAAACCCGCACGCTATGGCCCACTGGTTTTTAACAAGCGTGCCAAGTCCACTCAGTGGGGGAAAGGACAGTCTTTTCAGCAAAGGGCGCTGGGAAAATTGGACGTCCACTCACCTAACACCATACACAAAAATTAACTCGAAATGGATCAAAGACCAACTAAGATCACAAAACCCTTATAAGAAAACACAGGAGAGGGACGCCTGGGTGGCTCAGTTGGTTAAGCGGCTGCCTTCGGCTCAGGTCATGATCCCAGCGTCCTGGGATCGAGTCCCACATCGGGCTCCTTGCTCGGCGGGGAGCCTGCTTCTCCCTCTGCCTCTGCCTGCCACTCTGTCTGCCTGTGCTCATGCTCTCGCTCTCTCTCTCTGACAAATAAATAAATAAAATCTTAAAAAAAAAAAAAAGAAAGAAAACACAGGAGCAAATCTTGGGATTAGGCAGTGGTTTAGATCTTAGCACGAAAACCACAAGCAGCAAAGACAAATCAGATAACCCGGACTTCACCCGAATTAGAAACTCCTGAGCTAGAAATGAGATCATCAGGAAAGTGAAAAGACGCCCTACAGACTGGAAGAGAAAATTTGCAAAGTGCATCTGTGATGCGGGACTGCTGTCCAGATACTCAGACTCTACGGTGACAAAGTCACGACTGTCCCCCTCGCCCGCACCCTTCAGGCCCCTCCCCATGTCACCAGGGTTTGGTCCACTCCCCTTCATTCCTCACGCTTCCCTCCTCACTGCTTCCCGCTGGAGATTTTGCAAAGGCCTCCCCTCTCCCCTCTGCAGCCACCACCAAGGAAACCAAAGCCATTGGGCCCTATCTTCCCCTCCTTCCCTCTCAAATTTCCCCACCCGCCCCAGAAACTTCTGAAAGCCCCGTGTGCTGAAGAGGACACTGCCCGTCTGGTTTTCAGCACATCTGGTTTTGACAGCTTTGCCATTTCACACGTAAGAAAGGAAGAGGGCTGACCGCACGCTGACATGGTCTGAAATTTAGCAAAACTGGTTCACTCACCTAACGAGATGTGCTAACGAGCGATCGGTCCAGCCAGCCCGACAGCACGTAAGTGAGGCCCTGGCAGGGAAGTCGAGGGGTGGCTGACCTGTCCCATCCACCCGCCCCCTCGTGCTCTGCCGTCCTCACGGTCCAGGGGGTCCGCTCAGACAGGCCGGGCCAGGGCAGACAGTGTGCACGTGGGAGGAGGCCCAGCAGAGCTCGATTCTGGTCAAGTCTCGACACAAATCCACGATCTCGGCTCTCTGGTGAGCACACTGAGAGCCTGGCAGTAACTTCAAAGGCACAGAAAAACAGGAGCCCCAGTTTCCAACTGTAGAGATCAGTAATTAGTATCCGGCTCCCACTTTGAAGGCTATGCCTTCTCTTAACTTTCTGAATGAGTTATACCTTTGCATGGTTCAAACACACACACACACACACACACACACACACACACACACGCTCCTGGTGAAAACCCTCATTTTCTCACCAAAGTATCACTCTTAGTTTGTCTACCCCTTGAGTTCTGCTGTGAAGCCACAGGGACGTACCTGAGCCCCCTCCGTAGAGGGGCCAGCGAGAGTGGCGGGCCAGACTGCCCTGCCTTTCCCCTCCGTCACCCCGAGGCCTTCCACCAACCAGTCCAGAAAGAGACGCTACTGGAGAGAAGCCCCTTCCTTAGGTTTCTGTCACCTGGCACCGCACCCCATCCCAACATGCTCTCCGGTGCGCGAAGTAATCCCCCCCCGCGAGGTCCCCAGCAGCATCCACGGGGCCACCAAGGGGCTTACCGAATGTTGCTTCTCCGGGGAGGCCCTGTCCTGTCCACAGGGCCCACTCGTCCTCCTGGGCGCCTGGACACGCACCTCTGGCGCCCAGCATACCGCCAACCACCCAGGTTAGACACGGCTACACATTTGCCAAAGGAACGAAACAAAGCTGTAGGTGGCCACGAGGCAGAAGGTCAAAAATGACATTTTGTTCTTCTTCCGGTATTAGGTAGAGTCCATCAAGGTTTCCTCCCTTTTGAAATGAACTCCATTAACCAAACATTTTTAGTCTTAACTTGAACCTCATTCGGCACAACAAAGGACGCAGGGCTGAACGCTACCGATACTTAAATCAACAAGGGCGGCACATGGAGTACTTGAAAGCCAAGAATGAGGAAGGAAACATTTGCAGAGCTTGATGAAAATGAGGAACTCGAGTTCACAGACTGTTTTTCTACTACAATGTAAACATCCCCTCAATTGTATACATCATCGAGAAATAGTGTCTTCAATACGGTTTCCCCTTGGATGAATGCCTATGCTAAGTTTTGAGCTACTTTTTGGCTAAAAGATGCCTCTCCCCGTCCAGACCTCCATGCTGTATTACTACCTGTAGGATGTACCTAATTTCACACTCAACTGAAAGAACCACTCATGAGCCAACTTCACCAGCAGTGAGCTCACGTTCAGCACCAAAGGTCCTCCCGTCAGCTCTGCTGAACTTGCAACATCACACGTGTCTCTGAGGAGGTCCAAAGTCCTTAAGCCAAGTGCACCCTGGTCCCAGGAGCTCTGGGCCAGGCTGAGGGGCGAGTGGGCAAGGGGACGTGAGCACCCCCGGAGCCCCCCGGAGTTCAGTTTCACGCACACCTGCAGTCTCTCAAGGTATGGCCTTGCCTTCAGGACCCAGAATCCATGTCTTTTTTCTAAATGATGCCAGAGACATCAACTGAGCTGGCTGCCACGGCCTGCACGCTCCACCGCGATCCGTAGACGGCTCCCGGTCGCAGAGGAACCTGAGAGAGGACCCCCGGGGCACATCCGGAGGAGGGCGAGAGCCCAGGTTGGTGAGTCAGAGGATCCGAGTGCTCCTCTGGTCTGTCACCAGCTCCCTGTGGGACCTCAGGCAAGCGGAGGAGCCTTTCTATGCAGGTTTCTGCAGCTCTGAAGGGGGGGACTAATAATACCCCTCGGCGGCCTCGTAGGAAAGAAGATGGTTAATGAACACATGCGAGGAGCTTTGAAGATTACAGTTTCCTGGGTGCTAATGCCACACAGTGACAGTCCGCATGTCCACCCACCCTGCGGCTGCCCGCAGTCCGGAACTCCTCCTAGTAAACTCATCTGCTCCGGCCATTTGCTCTCCCGGCTCCACATTCTGGAAGCTCCTGGAAGAAATGAATGACAGTAATGCTCGGGGCCCTGGACGATATGCCAGGAAGCCTGCACAGAGGGCGTGCTCTGACCCACACCAGCTCTGGGGTCGCCGCGCCTCGGCGGGGCACACTCCTGGCATAAACAGGGACCCGGGGAGCAGGTCCTGCTTTCTCTGGGTGCCACAGTGAAGGCTGTCCGCTGGCAGAATCCCTGTCTTCAGCCAAAGAATGCCTGAACATGCTTCTTAAACTTCCCTTTGTCGTTACCGTTTTTAATATTCAGAAGCGAAGCCTGGTGGGGAAAATTATCTGGGGGTGGGGGGGACTCTGGGGCTTGCTTCTACTTCACTCAAAAGGAGGCTCTCCTTCTTTTCAAACAGAGGAAAACCTCACGCAGGCAAATGATCAAGTCCTGTACTAAAGGTTGAGACTACTGACTGTGCTGGTTTTTATAGGTTGATATTTGCTCTAAGTAAACACGTGTGTGTGCACATGTGCACTCCAACACACGCGACCCACCGAAAGCAGTTCTCTGACCTACGTAGGCAGGACAATTGATGATCAGTTAATTGGATACAGAGAATTACAACTCCGATCAAGATTAAACGCCAAAAAATGTTCAAGATGAGGATTCTGATACATGTTTACATGTAACCAAAACACAACACTCAGAAGTAAAGAGCGCACGATTTGAGCTACTGACATTGTGTTGTTTGAATTAGAAAAGCCCACCAGAAAGGAAGTGAGGCCTGAGGTGGTCAGTCTGTGAAGCTTCATCGGAAAAACAAAGGATGCACAGGAGAAAGGAGTGCTTTAGGGGAGGAGGCAGGGGACCGGGACAAGGAGGTAAGAGTGTCAGGATTCATGTACACTCCGGAAGTCCACAGGGCCTAGAGAGCTTGGATTATGTGGGTTACGGCTGCTGACACTGACCAGATTAGAGAATGCTTATAAAATGTAAAAATATGTAAATATATACAAGTATATATTTTTTGAGAAAAAGAGGGAGAAAGAGACAGGAGGGGGCGGGGCAGAGGGAGAGGGCGGTACGAATCCCAAGCAGGCTCCGCGTCCACCGTGGTGTCCGAGGCGGGGCTCGATCTCACAACCCTGAGACCATGACCTGAGCCGAAATCAAGAGTTGGACACTTAACTGACTGAGCCACCCAGGGGCCCTCAGGACGTTTAAAATAGTCACTAATTCATTTAAAGCAGTATGAACAGGCTCATTTTGTGTGAACCTAATTATTATGAAAACAATCCCTCCCCCAAATCAGCAAAAAGACAGCCGAGTTTTACATTCCTGCATATCTCTTTCATACCCAACTTAACAGAGGACAGGGAGAGTTGCATTTCGGCATTTGTTTGATATGCTGTTTTGGTTGAAGTTCATAAAGAAAAAAAAAAAGGCCATCCCCACACAGACATGTTTATTTGAAGGGAGGCATCTTGATGAGTTTTTTAAAAAAACTGTGGATACTTCTCTTTGATTCTATGCCTACATTCAACAAGTGGTAGTTTCTCGAAAATCAGCCGCAGGACAGAAGCTGAAGCTATGCTCATGGATATCTTACACCGGACCCCGCGCTATGGCCTCCGCTTTGCATGTCTCTTCTGCCTGTAATTGCTGGTGGCATCACTTCCCGCACACCAGGAACCCAGGTGGGGTCATGCAGACCTTCCACAGGACACAGTAAGAAGCTCTACTTGTTAATATTACCAGGACTGTCAGCACGAGCAGCCGCTGAACTCACGCTGGCAGGTACAAGTTTTCCAAAATTCAAATTTTTGCCCGCAAGCTTAAATTTTATTGTGGGCAACAAACAGTGTCCCTGTTGTTTCCTTTGAATTGCTTGACTCAGTTCATTACTTTTTAAGACAGTGTGTCTGCCTTTTTGTTCATGCAAGTAAGAACGTCGATCCGGAAAAAAGGGGCTAGTTCAGCTTGTAACTCACTGTTCAGTTTTGGAGAAGAGCCCCCCAGCTCCAGCATGCCAGAGGGCTCAGCTCTGGTCCTGACTGCAGGGTCCTGGGATCGAGCCCGGCATCAGGTTCTCTGCTCAGCATGGTCTGCTTGTGGGTTCTCTCTCCAGCTCCCTCTGCCCCTCTCCCTTCCTCTCTCTCCCTCAAATAAATAAATCTTAAAAAAAAAAAAATCTCAACACAAAAGAGGAATTCAACATATTTGGGATTTGACAACGAGACAGTAAACTTTCGGAAGTCAAATTTCCAGAGCATCAGAAGCCACACCTGCATTTAAACACAATGACAGGGGGCAGGGGCACCCGGGTGGTTCAGTGGGGTAAGCCTCTGCCTTCAGCTCAGGTCATGATCTCAGGGTCCTGGGATCGAAACCTGCATTGGGCTCCTTGCTCAGTGAGGAGTCTGCTTCTCCTTCTGCCTCTCCTGCTTCCCCTGCTTTGCAAGCATGCGTGCACTCTCTCTCTCAAATAAAATCTTTAGGAAAAAAAATAAACACAACTAAAGGGGAATGACAGGGAAGTCCCCCTGTTTGGGCCTCATCACAGATCATGTACCTCTTACTCTGAAAATAGCATTCTTCCTGAACGTTCTTGAAAGACCTTCTTCAAAAGCGTTAACAACAGGGGGAGGGGAGGAATGTAAGCAAACGCCCAGACTCTGGTTGCACCAAGGAGACCCACGAGAACTGCAGGACTGAGCACAGGGACCAGCGAGGCCCCTGGGGTGGTGCCTGCCACGGTCTTACTTCTACACCAGGGCTAAGTGGGACACAGTCCACACTCCAGAATTACTGACGACGCTCCTTTCTTCACGGTGCTGAACCCGCAAAGCCAACTGCGAGAGAAGAAAAGGCTTGCTGAGCGGGGGAGGGAGGGAGAAACGGGCTTCAAGATGAACCAACAGAGGTGACACAGAGGAAGGGAAAAAAAAGTGTGGTTAGATGCTGGGCTCTGAACTCCATGTAGCAAAGGGGTGACAAGTTGTGGGGAGCTCGCAAAGCTTCAGGCCCCATTTTAAGCACTTCTTATGCGTTTGCTCCTTTTACGCTCATAAAATCTGGAGAGGCAGGCACCTTATTCCCATTTCCAGGCACAGACTGAGCCAACTCGCCCAGGATGGCTCTGCTGGCTGGTGCAGGGGTGCGGGTTGGGGAGCTCGGAGCACCCCACCTCTCCCATTCAGAAGGAACCTGGTTTTATCTGCAAGTGCGCCCGAAAGGCTGTTCTGCTTTAAAAGACCAACAAAAATGCCAATAAAGTTCAAAAAAGGTGTACACCCCCAAAACTCCGTTTGGGGAGACGGTGCTGCTGTCCGTGTGGCAATGTGAGGTCCCGGCTGTGCCCACTGCCGCCCTCAGCGCTGGCCCACCTGGGACGGCCGAACCCTTACCCGATTATTTCACTAACAGCTCCCGATGTGTCAACAGTGTGATAAAGGCGAAAAGAGGAAAAGCCAAAACTCGAGCACGAAGACCACTGCTCATTGTTCAGGAAACAATTTCTGAATAACTGAATTTCCTTTGTACATTTGTTCCGAAGCAGATCGCTCTCAGGGCACTTCCAACAGTAAGGAACAGCGGACTCCGATGCAGAAGTCGAGGGGACCCTTGGGCGCCCACTTCCCTACATCCAACAGTGCTTCCTATTTTAGCGTATTTGCTTTACGGTAATTTTTCTCTGTATTATCTCGAGAAAGTGGCAGAGCTCATCACACCGCACTAAGTCATCCATCTTCGGTCCCTAAGAAGGAGGACCGTGCTGACGATGTCCCCACACCTTCCCCGCACCCAGAAAACGGGCAGTTGATTCCCCAGCACCCCATGTCTTTCTGCACTCAACTTGCTCCAACTGCCCCCAAGATGTCTTGTATAGGTTTTTGTTTTATTTTTTTAGAACAAAGACCTGATATAGATTCACTTACTGTATTTGTTACGTCTCTCTCTCTTTTTTTTTTTAAATAGAAGGGCTTTTGGTTTATGAACAATTCAAGGGCCGAAAGCAAAACCAGATATCATCCTGCTCTAATTCTCTGTCCTCACAGGCTCCAGTGTCCTTCCAAGCTGGGAAGAAATGACTTCCTCTCAGTGGGTTAGTGGGAGAAACTGATCACCCGGTTCTGGAGCTCTCCATGTCTCCACTTGCTTGGCGGTCCTGCTTCCGTCTGCTCGGGAGGCGGGTTTGTCTGAAGCCAGGCCCAGCAGAGGTCCCCGATGTGTTCCCCGGGCCCACCTTTCTAACCAGTTCCGCTGGACAGCTTCTCGTGAGCCTGCCAACTACTGTTTGACCGATCAAGTAATTAGCTAGAAAATACACCAAGTCAACGGTATCTGAACGGCCCCTTCAGAGAAACAGCTTTTTCTGTTCAATCCACCAACACTGACTGCGTACTTATACTCTAGGGACGGTGCGAGAGGTCACGACCGTGACCTTCCTTGGGATGCTTGCGATTCGTGGAGGCGGCCAGAAAAGGAGGCCATAATCAACACCTGGCAGATGAGGGGGTGAAACGGGACACGGGGAAGGGGAGGGTCGCGCCGAGAACAGATGGGTGGGGTGCAGCAGGACGTGAAAGGAGTTCTGAACTCCAGGCCTCGAACACATCACACTCGGGAAAAGAGAAGGTGCGTGGGATGTGGAGGCTTTACAAACACCCATCACCCTCATGTGGGGGACAGGGGAGCGCGCGATCTCAGACTCCGACTCCTTTGTTCTCTGCGGCCCTGGGCCAGGGGCTGCCCTGTTCTAGAACAGAGCAGCGATAACGCTTCACGATGCTGGACGGATTCAGTGAGGACGCGGCCCTAACCTCACACGCTCCATGAGCGCTGCCTCTCCTCCCGAACTGCCACGGGCAGCCACTGGGGGACGTGTAGCAGCATGAGGGGCAGGGGCCCTGGCGACCCTGGGGAGGGCAGATGCTGGCACGTGTCTGGATGCTGGCAGGAACCAGTCCGTGTTCTTGAAATCTCCTTCCGCAGAGTGCCTTCTGCTTAGAAGAGTGCCACTTTGCAACAGTTCGTGACGTATGGAACCAGAAGCCAGATGAGAAGGACGACGCGCCCCAACCGCCTGGCCTGCGAGGAGTCCGTCCTCATCCAAGGTTTAAAAACACACACCCTCTTCTTGGTTGGCAACCTCGGGTCTTTATTTTTCTCCCATTCTTCATATTTTTGTGAAAAAGTTCTGGGAGTTTAGTTTTTGCTGGAAGGCCGGAGTCCTGATGGGAAAGCCCTTGGAGGACATTACCCCCAAGTTCAAGGGAGACTGATGAACAAAAGCCTGCGGACTTGACGCGAACACGCCTCACCCCGAGGGAGCTCCGTTACTTCGTTACCTTCCACACACCCTTGGGAAGACCAAAGAAATGATGTCACGTCCAGCACTGCTCTTGGTAAGCTTCAGAGGCGGATTTCTGAAAAGTTGCCGCAGAAAGGAGGACAGGGGCACCACGCCAGATGCTGGTGGAGCGGAACTCCAGAGCTGATCCGAGGCGCTAGAGGGGCTCCCGGGTCTGAGCTTTCGAGAGGTCTTTTATTTCTGGTCACCCCTGAAACGCTGGGGGAACGTGGATCCTGCTGGGCACGGTCCTCACCGTGATCACGCCACGCAGGAGGGCGCGACGTCTGGCGGGCCACGGGCCTCACACAGGTGTGAGGAAACCAACTTCCGGAGTTGGACTTAACATCCCAGGAAAAATGGGTTCCCACAAAAGGGATCATTTGCTCCTGAGCTCCCCATGGGGCCAGGGCTATGTCTTAGCCCTTCAGAGACAGACTCCTCAGCGGAGTGAGTTTCCGAACAACTAGGACAAGGTGCAGGCACTTAACAGCTCGGGGGGCCGGAATCATGCCGCTGGAAAAGGGTCAAGAGCTCGCTCCTCTCCGGCCGTTAACATCTTTTTGGATCGGCTATTCCTGCCTTAAACCTGGCTCTGGAAGGAGCACACGTTTAACTACACGAACAGGCCGTTCAAACGCTCACAGAAAGGTCTAGAACGGTCTAGAATGGCTGGCAGGCTGGGTCCCACCGGCCAGATCTGGCGTGCCGCTTGTTTTTGTAAATGATGCTTTACTGGGACACAGGCAGGCCTGTTCATTTACTTACTGCCCACGCCTGCTTTCACGGCCAACGAGACTGATTTTTAGGCGCCCCTCGGTTTACTTGCCTCACAGATACTGTGTTTTTCACAAACTGAAGGTCTGCGGCGACCCTGCGTCGGGCAGGTCCGCGGGCGCCATTTTCCCAGCAGCATTCGGCTCACTTCGCGGCTCTGGGTCCCAGCTGGATCATCCCCGCGGTGTGACAAACTTGCTCGTCATTATTACGTTTGTGATGGTGACGTCAGTGACGACGGCTTGCTGAGGGCTCAGGCGACGGTTAGCACTTTTCAGCAATGAAGCATTTTTAAATGTTAAGGTACTTTAAATTTTAAGGTATGTGCACTGTTTTTGTGTGACACTAAAGGGGCTGGAGCAGCGTGTAAACGTGACTTCTAGAGGCACTGGGAAACCAAAGCCTTCACTAGACTTGACTCATGGTGACATGAGCTTTCCTGCGGGGGCCTGGAACAGAACCTGCGCCACCTCCGGGGCACGCTAGCCCTTCTCTGAGCAAGTGTTGACCGAAGCCTAGACCCATGCTGTCCCGACAGGGGCCACAGACACAACTGTCTATTGAAATTGCAAATAACTCTCATGAAATAAAATCCAAAATCCAGTTTCCGAGTTGCACTGGCCACATTTAAGGGCTCTGTGGTCAGATGTGGCCAGGGCCACCGCCGCGGCCAGCACGGAGAACGCAGCCACTAACACTGGCAGTTCTCCTGGACGGCGCTGGAAGATCAGGATTTAAGTCATGGAGCTAAATTTACAGCCGCCAAGTTCAGGGGACGCGCTCTCCTACTACAGACAGAAAAGTCTATGTAGGTTTCAACCGTGTGTTCCTCTCACGCCTGAACTTTTTTAGGATATGCTAATTCACCATATGGATGGCAAACTCTAGATTATTTAATAGAAGAGAAGCACCCCACCCACTGGGACAACTGATCAGTTTAGTGACTGGATTGATTTGTTTACCTGGGCCACCCACCCCGCAGGGGGCCGTAAAGTCAGAACACTGGGCCACAGGGCTTGCTTCCCATTCTGAGTTAGGGACCTGCCTGGCACAGCGTGGAAGGGGAACTGACAGATACACGTAAAATAAAGAAGTGGCACTCTGGGCACAAATGTCATACACACGAGGGGCCACACATAGTGGCAAAAGGTTCTACAAACTGCAAAAATTCCCATTTTAACGTAAGTTTTTTGTGTGTGTGTTTTGTTTTTGTTTTTGTTTTTTGTTTTTTTTTAAGATGGCAAACAAAACAACTGGCTGGGTTTGGATTTGGGCTGATCACGTGCGTGCAGGCTGCGTGACCTTGGAAGGTCATTTTCCCTTCCGTGTGGAAGACCCCTCTCCTCCCTGAGTGGGAACCCTGGCATCCTGCAGAGGGAGGCAGCGCTCAGCGTCGCCCCCTCCTGGCTCCCTCTCCCCCAGCATCGTCATGTCAGCCCGGCGTGTCCCCCCCACCCCCCGCCGCCCCCGCATGGTGGGGGGGGGACGCGTGGGTCTCTCCACAAAACCACTGGCTCTGGGGTGGTGCTGCACCCCTCAGTCCTGGTTACTGAGCCTCGGCACTGGAAGTACACAGGAGAGCGGCCATCTGGGTGTTCGACACGTCACGAATCTAAACGCCGATAGAAGTAAAACGAATCTTGCCAAACTGCACACTGACATGCTTCCTCTAAAAACTGCTTACGAGGAAACAGAGCGTCCTTCAAGTTTTGAAATTAGAAATGATTCCCGTTTCAATTAAAAGTTAGTTTTCAGTCCCTACAGGTTACCCGCTCTTAAAAACTTAAGTCTTTGGGGCGACTGGGTGGCTCGGTTGGTTGAATGACGGCCTTCAGCTCAGGTCATGATCCTGGAGTTCCAGTCCTGCATGGGGCTCCCTGCTCAGCAGGAGGTCTGCTCTCCTTCTGCCCCTTCCCCCTCTCATGTTCTCTCTCTCTCAAATAAATAAATAAAAATAAAAATCTTAAAACAAAACAAAACAAAACTTAAGTCTCTTTCAGGTTAATACACTCCGCTACTTAATCCCTCCATAGTTAGCAAACACTGACTCAACCAAAGGCAAAAACCCCAACCTGTGTATAATAAAGTCTTGGAACAAAAAAAAAAAAAAATGTGCTATAATAGTCTCTAAAACCAAATAACTCCATTTCAGAAGAAACTCAGTTCAAAAGATGACCAGTGCCTTAAGTGTCTACTAAAATCAGAAAAAAACCCTCATGAACCAGAGTAAATACCTATTTATAAGGTATCTTAAAATTATAAAAATTTATTTCATATGTAATAAAATGATCTTATTGCTTACTGGTTGGTAATTAAGAACTAATTTAAACATAAGCACAATGACATTTTGTTTTTACCCATTTGGTTCCTGACATTAAAATATCTAAACGCTGTCTGTGGTCAACACTGGCTCTTCCCCGGGCACACACAGCAGAACAGCAAATGCGTAGCCCGACCTACAAGTTGGTCACGGGGAGTATAAATTTTCACCAGCTTTATTAAAGAGGGTTTGGAGAGAAAAGCAACACCCATTTTATTCCAACAGATTGAGTACTCGTGCGGTTTATCTTCCCTGGATACACCCTAGGACCTGAAAAATCTTGTCCGGCATTTTAGTCACAGGGACTATGAGTCACCTGGACACGGTGCCCCCACCCTTCTTTAACCCCGGCCACTGAGGAGACTCTGACAGCGACAACTGTGTTGTCGGGGCGTAGCTGTGACACTATAATTTTAAAGTGATCTGATAAGGCTTAACATCCATTTTCTGTCTCTTCCAATGATGAACAAAAAAATGTATGTCACATTAACATGTTTTAAAATGCCAACTAAGTATACCCTGACACTTATATTTTAATACAATTATTATTAAAGACCACGGTCATTGTGTTCTTCAGCTCAATTCTGAACTCAAATTTTGTATGAACTACAAGAAGCAAGCGAGACCTACGTACGCATTGAAAACTTGTTGCCATTTTAAATTTCAGAGTCCGGTGTCCATACAGAACCTATTTAAAAGCCAAATACTTCCTAGTCTTCCCCGAACCCGCTCACATCGCAGACATTACGACCCACAATAGATTTCCCAATCTCAAAGCTTGGACATGTTTCTCTTTGAGGCTCCCCAGGCAGCATGAAAACAACCCCCTTTAAAGGAAGTTCTCTTCCGATCATTTCTGCCTATTTCCTGAAGGCGATCCATCTTCCTTACGAGCTGTGACCCCGGTGAGACGTTCGCCGCACTGAGCGACCCAGATGTAACAGAAACTCCGCCGACAGACAACTTGGCCAGGCGCTGCCTGCCTGCCCGCCTCTCCTTCCCACCTCCACCCAATACCTTCCCTGGGCAGTGACTTCACATCCTTTGACATCAGCACGGCTCCGAAAGGGGGATGGGAGAGCGAGCAGAAAGCAGAAAAACCAGCTTTGAACTATGCGTGCAAGGCCTCTGTCCAGACTCCGATTCCACGAGTCGTTTGTAAAATGCCAGCCCGAGGTGACATAGCCCACCTCCGCCGGCTCAGTGCGCAACGCAGCCGCACGGCCCTGCCGGCCAGGACTTCCTGCTCCTCTTATCTGAAGCACAATAGCCATTTATTAACTAACCACAGAAGGTTCCGATTCGGCAAAACCCACAGGAACTCACCTCGAATATGGAGAAGGGCCACGGGCTGGAAAGGCCCGTTGGAGTTGGCCGCGTCCACCACCATCCTGCTGCCCGCCTTATTACATGTCCACATCTAGACTCCAGCGGGAAAGGCAATGGACTCCTTAAGGCAAGAAACCAGCCTCCATTTTAGTTTAAAAAAAAAGACAAACTGAAGCTCTGCAGCTGGAGGGAACTGGCTGCCCCGTGATGTCAGCAGGCATGGGGCTCGCTGATTGGCCAGAAGCTGCAACTTAAAATGACACTAAAAAAACTGCAAATGGAGAGAGCGCGCCCGCCCTGCTCGGCTGTCAGTGCCCGCGGCCGGCTGCCGGCTCCCGGCTCCGGCAGGCTTCGCTCCCCGCTAACTTCCAGCCCGAGAGCCCCTCTCCAGTGCTGCAGGGCTGAGGCCGGGGACATCCCCTCCCCCCGGCCGGCCCTACCCCGGATAGGGAGCGGCCGCGGACGACGAGAGTGTGCCAGCCGCAGGGACTCCACCGCCGGTGCCCGGCCCCACCAAACTCAGGGGCGCCCCGTTCCCGCCTGGCTGCTGGCGGCTCCAGGTTCCAGGTGCTCCAACATCTGACCTGGAGTTAGCAGGCGGGCAACCCAGGTTCGTGGTGTTTAGGCAAGCCCAAGTCGCTAGTGGGGACTCGGGCTCAGCCTCCCCTATTGCCCAGTTATGAGCTGATCCTCAAACGCCGCCCCCCCCCCCCCCGCTTGGGATCTAGTGTTTTTATTGGAAAAATTCAGTTAAAAAATTACACGGGAAATGAAAGCTTCCTTAAATCAAGGAGCTAGAAAGTGCTACAGATTAAAGGCAGTTAAAAGCGAGATAAAAAACGATCTTAAAGATGGCAACACATTAGATGCTTTGAAGTTGATAGAAATTTTCTTTAAGTTTAAAGTCTCTGAAACAGGATCTTTCCCTTCTTTTTTATGAGAATAACTTTATTTTATTTTTTTAAGATTTTATTTATTTGACACAGAGAGACACAGTGAGAGAGGGAGCATAAGCAGGGGGAGTGGGAGAGGGAGCTGCAGGCTTCCCGCGGAGCAGAGAGCCCGATGTGGGGCTTGATCCCAGGACCCCGGGATCATCACCTGAGCTGAAGGCAGACGTTTAACGACTGAGCCACCCAGTTGTTGGGTGGCTAAAATTAGCCTATGGGGCTACATTTAAAAGCTTTATTTAGATCTCTTATCTCCAGTAGGAGTTAATGTAAAAAGCTGTGCCAAGGAGACCGCATTTCTGGAGGATGAGGAGGGGACCAAAGAGATGACCCCCAACGAAAAGAAGTCCCCCTGCTAGTTAAAGCGAACTTCAGAGAAAGCCTCTGGCAGGCACAGTGGGAAACGGATTCCTCACTTCTTGACACACACACATTAACTGTGTCCAAACCACATCTCTGCTCAGGCCTTCTCCTACGGCTCCCTGACCCGAAGGCCACTGCCAGAGCCCCCTGCTTCCCAGACCTCCTTCCCCATAGTAAGAAACACGCGAGACACAAGGGGGTTGCCGGTGATGCCCGCGGGCTGGCACACCCCACACTTCCAGGAGGGCGTGAACCACTACACCGGCCCAGGGTGTTTAGTAAGGCCCCAGAGCCAGTGTGCTCAATATTGACCACGAAAACAAATTAGTAAGAGCGAACCAAATCCCGCCCGGGCCTCCCTCTGTCCCAGGGCGGAAGGGTGCCGCTGGGTTCCAGAGCTGGTCACACACTTATTTCTAACAAGCAGTAGGGACCAGCCCTTCGCCACCTGCACATACTTGGCCTCACACCTCTGCAAGTGGAACACGAACTGCTCGTGCTCTCAGGCAGGTCACGTGACTTTAAATTCTGGCTGCTGACCCGCTGGGTCTGTCAGACGGCGGGAAGGACGGCACTCCGGGGGACCACCACCATTCTCACCAGGGAGCGATGCCCAGTGAACTCAGACGTGCGTGCGACTGGAAGGAGGGGTGCACAGGGGGCTGAGGAAGGGGTCCGGGGAAGGTGCTTCCTGTAGATCTGTACTTTAAACAGAGAGAGACCCGTCCTCAAATGATCTGGTATTTCACAGGTGATGAGAAGGGGGACTGTGCCTGTCCCAAGACAGTGCTAATGAGCTAAAATGAAGTGATGAGGGGGAAAGACTCCTAGGATCTTTACGTAAAATATACAGACTAGAAGTCAATGAACAAGTGAAGAGGTTTATTGATGTATTTTTCCCAATGATCTCAAATTAAGGATCTCAACTTTATTAGTGACTCCTCCCCCATGCTCTTTTGAAGCCTTGTGCATAGAAAGTAGTTCTTGAAAGAACTTAAGGACTAGGGGTGCCTGGGTGGCTCATGGGTTAAAGCCTCTGCCTTCGGCTCAGGTCATGGTCTCAGGGTCCTGGGATCGAGCCCCGCATCGGGCTCTCTGCTTGGCGGGGAGTCTGCTTCCCCCTCTCTCTCTGCCTGCCTCTCTGCCTACTTGTGATCTCTCTCTGTCAAGTAAAGAAATAGAATCTTTAAAAAAAAAGGAACTTAAGAACTGTGATCTGGAAATCACGATGAAATACACCCTGAACATAAGCCAAGAAACAAATGAGTACTACGGAATACTACGGAGTACTATGAAGTAATACAGAGTAATATGGAGAGAGGAAAAAACACTGGAACAGATACACAGAAGGTGGGCTCCTGGTCTGGAAGGGTAAATACTATGAATATATTGGTGTTCATTTTCCCCCAAACTGATTTCCAGGTTTAGAGCAATTCCAGTCAAAATTTGGTTGGGTCTCTTTTTCTTTTTTTTGACAAAACAGTTCTAAAGCTCCCTTGGAAAAACAAAAAGCAGAAGAATGAGATTACTTGTGAGTAAGGCTAGTCCTACCCACTGGGAAGCTTGTGAGTTCAAGCCGGTGTAATGAGAGGCTAGGAAGCAGGTCAGATCCGTGAGACGAAGTTACAGCCCCCACGTCCCAGCAGGAAACGTCTGTAGCCAAGTGTATTATTACGACAAAGGATGACTCTCAAATCAGTGGAAAGGGGAAGATTAGTTAGATAACTGGTTGGAGATATGGGGATAAGCCAATTTAAGTCTTTGCACCAAAATAAAATCTGAGATGAATTGAATAAAAAACCAAACCCCAACACCCCCTCAACCCCCCAAATCCCTACAGCTTGGAGAAGGGAAGTGAGTATCAAGAGAATAGGACATTTAAAAACAACAGACTGGGGCGCCTGGGTGGCTCAGTGGGTTAAAGCCTCTGCCTTCGGCTCAGGTCATGATCCCAGAGTCCTGGGATCGAGCCCCACATCTGGCTCTCTGCTCAGCGTGGATCCTGCTTCCCTTCCTCTCTCTGCCTGCCTCTCTGCCTACTTGTGATCTCTGTCAAATAAATAAAATCTTAAAAAAAAATTAAAAACAACAGACTAACCCTTAATGGATATTGCTCACATTGAAGAAATGTACAAATTTCTGGATGTTCCTTCCCTCAAGACCAGAGGAAAGACAGATGTTGCGTATAAAAAACAGGGCCTAGGAGTGCCTGGGTGGCTCAGTCGGTTAAGCATCTAGCTTCAGCTCGGGTCATGATCCCAGGGTCCTGGGATAGAGCCCCATATCGGGCTCCCTGCTTGGCAGGAGCCTGCTTTTCTCTCTCTCTCTCTCTGCTGCACCTCCTGACATATCTCTATGTCAAATAAATAAAACCTATTAAAACAAACAAACAAACAAACAACAGGGCCTCAATGTTGATTCAGTTCACGAAGGAGCTGTAACTGATCAATACTTGCATAAAAAAGTATTTCTCGGGGTGCCTGGGTGGCTCAGTTGGTTAAGCGCTGCCTTCAGCTCAGGTCATGATCTCAGGGTCCTGGGATCAAGCCCCAGATTGGGCTCCCTGCTCGGCGGAGACCCTGCTTCTCCATTTCCCTCTGCTGCTCTGCCTACTTATACTCTCTATCTCTCTGTCAAATAAATAAATAAATAAGATCTTTAAAAAAAAATATTTCCCTGCCTCTCAAATCAGCAATAATTTCAACAAATGACAGTCACCCCCGCTGTAAAGGCATGCTGTGATCCTGCCAACAAATCTGTACGTTGTCTGGATCCTTTCGGAATTAAAATTATCTGCCAAAGCGGATCAAGATTCTTTAAGTAATTTTACTCCCGGGAATCTATTCTAGAAATGTTTCTATTCTAGAAACGTAGTAGTAGAATGAGCGTCACATTTTAATATTTTAAAAATTGTGCTAAAATACACACTATATAAAATTCACCGTCTTAACCACTTTTAAGCATATAGCTCAGTGGCATTAAGTCCATTTATAATACTGTGCAGCTGCTGCCACTGTCCATCCATAGAACTCTCTTCATCCTGTAAAAACGACACTCCATCCCCATGAAACACTAACGCCCCATCCCCCCTCCGGCCCCCCAGCCTCAGTCACCTCCTCCCCTCCCCCCTGACTCCCCTTCTACTTCTATCTCTGTAGATCTGACCACTCCAGGGACCCCATCCAAGGGGAATCAGGCAGTGTTTGTCCTGGGACTGGCTTACTTCCCTCAGTGTAACGTCCTCGAGGTCTGTCCCTGTCCTAGCAGGGGTCAGCATCCCCTTCCTTCGGAAGGCTGAACAGACCACGTGCTGTCCCATTCATCCACAGATGGCCGTTCGGGCCGCCTCTGCCTCCGGGCTACTGTGAATAACAGGGGTGTGCCGG